>MU228138.1:3558253-3597888 GCA_018584345.1 Thuja plicata
GTTATGAAAAACTAAGAATAAAGGAGAGAGAGAGAGAGAGAGAGAGAGAGAGAGAGAGAGAGAGAGAGAGAGTAAAATGCATAATTTTTACTTCTTCATAACCCGATCAGGTTTTGAAGAAGTGAAAATTGTGCATTTTAATCTCCAGAACCTGATCGGGTTATGGAGGAGTTGAAAATGTACTTTTTGCTTTTCAGAACCCGATCGGGTTATGGAGGAGTTGAAAATGTACTTTTTGCTTTTTAGAACCTGATCAGGTTATTTGAAATTTAGAAACTTGATCGGGTTATGGCTTGGGAAGAGGCTTGGAAAATGACCCAAAGGCTTGGAGGCTCATTTTCCCTCCATTTTTGTTCTTTTAGACATTTTTTCACCTTGTAAAATGAATTCTAGACTTTATCTTCATCAAGTTTTCAATTTGTCAACAGGGTAGCTCTATAATTTTCACCATAATCTCATACGTCTTCTTAGCTTTATAACCATATAAATTTTTCTATTTTTGGACAACATTAGCATAGTAAACTTTAATTTTCTTTACTAGTTCATTGATAATCCCCACAAACATATGTCTACCATTTTTTTAATAACTTTTGATATACTTAACCAAATTAAAAATAAATTACATATTATTGTTCTACACTTGATTCTATACATTTTTTTTAAAAAAAGTTTTCATTTCGATTATTTTGATGCAAGTTATGCCCAGTGCATGAACAGGTACCAAAGTTTCAGGATGCGGTCACTTCAAAAAATCACAAAAAAAAATACTCATCAGAAAATTACAAAAAAATACACAACTTCTAGATTTCACTCTTACCTGTCATCTACCAAAGGGATTTGAAAAATGTTGAATATAATTATATCTTTTGTACAGCACACAGAAACAACTATGTTATGTTTTTCTGAAAAAACAGGAACATATTTTCATGCACGCAAGGTTTAACCCTCTTAATCTTATTGGTTTTTTTGAGAAAATGGTATTTTAGAAACTAGATTCAGAGTAAACAATTTTTATTTTTTACACATCTTATTTTGAGTGCATGATCCTCAAACATTTGTTCCAAGTTCAGGTTTACCCGATTTCAGAAAAAATGTGTCCACTTATACCCCCCTTTTTGGTTCACAACTTGGTGCACATACCCCTATGCAGACTAGAAGTGCATGATATGCACAATATACAAACTGGAGCCCAACTAGACCTAATAATATGCATGAGAATATTTATTGAGGATAATAATATGCATGAGAATATTTATTGAGCATGTGCACAATTAATTAATGCAACACATGCAAATATGCCTAATGCAACAAATATGCATTCTCTAACAAAAACTTGACAAAGCACTACATTCAAAAATTATTGTAGAGCAATGATCATGTTAGGAGTATTTTCTTAGGTAGTGAAGGCTTGAGGTATAGAATAAAATCTTCAAGGATTTTACGAAGCTCCATTAAAATAATTCCCATTGATATTTTTAAGGGTTTTTGATGTTTGATAAGCTTGTAACACTTAGAAGAATTATTTAGAGGTTGACTCTTTTTTTAAGTTAGTGAACCCAAACTTTGATTTGGGCCCCACTAATCAAATGAGTACATGCAACATACTTATAGCTATGGAGCTAAGAAAATTTTAGTTACATATCCAAATCAAAGCAGTTGTGCCCCAAAAGTAGTCTTGGTTTAACAGATCTTCAAGGTGGTGGCCTCATATAAATTGTGGTGGAAACAAAAAGGTGATGCTCATAAATGTGAATTAAGTGAGATGTAAGTTTGATAGCATCATTCCAACAAGAAATCCAACTTGTCTCATGCATTGAATGTGTCTTTAGAAATTCTAAACATGATGAGTATGTGCTAACATGGCCTTGTGGGATAACAATGATGTTTTTTGTTAAAAATGAATCTTTATGACCTCGAGATTGGAAAGTTTCTATTCAATACAAAATTATACTAGAAAGTAGTTTTGAAGGATAACATCTAATAAAGGATGGAATACTAAGGAAAATAAACTAGTAAAAAGTAGAAAAATTAACTTACCAACATGGATTTATCAAGCCTCTTGTAGACCATGTTTTAACCTTCTCTAAGGTACTCCACATTTTCTATATTAGTCAATCATGTTAGAGACCAACATTGAGGTCAACAAGGCCCAAGTTATTTTTCATACATCACCAACCCTCTCTTAAACCACTTGTCCATCTCATAGGCAAAAGCCTACATTTATCATATGTTATCAATCATATTGAAATCCCTAAACAAAAAATAAGTAGACGTAGCCATTTAATCTACAATACATCTCCAAAGGGTATGGCATTCAATAATATCATTTGATATAGAAACTTTAATAACACCGAAAGAATGACTATTACTATTGAAAAGAGACCACAATGCTTGTTTGGTGTGGTCGCATTCCTATTCAACCACATGTCAAGTCTATGTAGAAGACAAAAATATGGTAAATCCATAACAAGATCTATTTCATGACTGTTGCATAAAACATGATTGGCAAGACACATACCACAACATGCAAAAAGGAAAAAATATTAACTTCTTGCAAAAAAAGAATAATTTTATCAAATTTCCACAATCCATTAAATTGTCTCTTAGTGATGCTAGCTTTGATTGTGTATATTTTTAGCATAACATTTTGGATCGCGCTCTGTGATCCATCATCAGGATGTACAAGAGTGTCATTATTATTAGTTTTAACTTTGAGACTAATTATAGTTGACTACCCTTCCTCTTTCTTTTTTAAGGAAGATTATAAGTTGTTGATTAGAGGCAAGTTTAGTACAAGAAGTGACTAAAGGGGACATTGTGATCTTTTGTTTAGTAGAATAACAATGATATTAAGTATTAGGTAGGTCTAGATGTAGGACACACTAGGCATGCTTCATTTGGTTGATTTATATCTACCATCCCCTTGAGATACTTGGAGAAGTAGAATTCAACACAAATTGTCTATTGGGTCGAGCTGAAAATAACTTGTCTAGTTTGACATTATTAACATTACCCAAGGAAGAGGCTATCTTGGAAGAAAGTATAGCATGGAAATGATAACCTAAGATACTCTATCTAGACAAGGACACCAAATTTATCATAGGAATTGATAAAATCTCTTGTCTAAGGTGTGGAATTAAGAAAAGAGGAACAAACATACTAGGGACCATGCTTGAGAATAAACTATGTGTGGTTGGCTTCAACAAAAGGAAAAGGAAAAAATATTGATGAGGTTCTACACAACATCAATGTGGATCTAAAAGACCCAAGCCCGGATGACACATTCTTTGAGCATTCTTTAAGAGGGGACCCTCTACTAAATATTTTATCAAATTATATTCTTTAAGAAAAGAACTTACATTATCAAACTTCAATGATAAAAGCCACATTTGAAAGTGTTTTAATGAGTATATCTTATGGAACATCTTAGAGCAACCTTAGTGAAATAATTGTATATGTGATTCCCCTTCAACTCCAACAACCATTACAAAACTATACAAGGTTCATGTCATTTATAATAGACCAAAAAATATTAAAAAAATCGACAAACATGGCACCTTGACAAAATATGCAAACAAACAAACACTAGGAAGTCTTATATATATAAAGGTTAAATTGCAGTTATAAACTATGGCAAATCTTACTTCAGTAAGATTCACCGTGACGTTGAAAATCTAGATGCATACTAACACCAACAAAATTAAAACTAGACCCTAACAAAACCCACCCAATTAAAATATTATAATAAAAGGAAGAAAAATAGCAAATATAAAAATCATAATGTATAATTGGTTACAAATTCAAAGAATGCAAGATCGGACAAGGCAACAAAAAAATGCATTTTCTCATAACCTTGTCGTTATTGTTCGATGGCATGAATTCAATGAGTATATCGGAAGCGAGAGACGGCTAACTGTTTGATAGATTAAATATAATATATAGTAACAGAAACCTCGTCGGCCTTCATAGCTCAGTGGTAGAGCGTCAGTCTTGTAAACTGAAGGTCCGTAGTTCGATCCTGCGTGGAGGCAAATTTTCACATTTTGGATTTTATTTTCCGCCATATCTCTCCTTCAACTGGGCAATATGTTGGCGGTTACTGGACCATCGAAGCCGTATTTTCATAGCTTAAGCAATGCCAAAGTTTAGTAATTCGACGGAGATACATGTCTCATGTTCCTGTTATTACAAGAATTTTCCCCACTTTACGCATTTCTTCGGCAATGGCAAAAAATAGTATTTGTGGGGAAAGTTTCTACTCTTCTTTGTTGCAGCAGTGTACCAGTAAAAAGGGATTGGAGGAAATTCACGCTCACATGTTTAAAACTGGTTTCAATCATAACATCATTCTAGAAACAAAACTAGTTCAAATGTGTACTCTTTTAGGTTATATGGATTATGCTCGCCAGGTGTTTGACAAAATATCTGAAACAAATGTTCTCTTGTGGAATGTAATTATCAGGGGTTATGCGATCAATGGCCCCTCTGATGAGGCAATTGCGCTTTATAATGAAATGAGAGAGCGGAGTTTTTGGCCCGACAAGTATACTTTTCCTGTGGTACTGAAGGCTTGTGCCAGCTTTCCGGCTTTGAGAGAGGGGAAGAGGGTTCACGGTAACCTAGTCAAGACTGGGCTCGGTGCTGATCCCTTTGTGGGAGCTGGATTGTTAGATATGTATGCAAAATGTGGGTGCATAGAGGATGCATTCCGGGTGTTTGACAAGATGCATGAACGAGATTCAGTGTCTTGGAGTGCAATGATTGCTGGATATGTGCAGAATGGGTATAGTAAGGAGGCATTGAGGATTTTTGGTAGAATGCAGTCTGAAGCTGTGGAAGTAGACTCTGCAAGTGTTGTGAGCGTTCTTCCCGCATGCGCCCACTTAGGGGTCATGCGAACTGGTGAATCGATCCATGCATATATAATTAAAGCAGGGTTTGAGCAACATATTCCTGTAGGAACTGGACTCATAAATATGTATGCTAAATGTGAGAACATAGGTAGCGCATTTCAACTGTTTGAAACAATGGCGGAAAGGAATGAGGTTTCATGGAATGCAATGATTGATGGGTATGTTAAGAATGGACTTGCTAATAAGGCCTTGGCATTGTTTTGCCAAATGCAAGTTGTAGGCCTTAAGTTGAACACTGTTGCCATTTCGAGTACACTAGTAGCCTGTGCTGGATTAGGAGCTTTTCTACAAGGCAAGTCGATTCATGCTTTCGTGATTCGAAATAGGGTTATGTTGGATGGTTCAGTGGGTAATTCCCTAGTAGTTATGTATGCTAGGTGTGGGAATATAGGAAGTGGCCGCTTATTATTTGACAAAATGTCTGGAAGAGATGTGATCTCATGGAATGCAATGATTGGTGGGTATGCCCAGAATGGACATGCAATGGAGGCGTTGGTGTTCTTTAAAAAATTGCTACTGGCAGATCTGAGACCAAATTCAATTACCATAGTAAGTATGCTACCAGCATGTGCTGATTTAGAAAACCTACCACAGGGCAAGGGGAGCCATGCTTACATAGTAAAGAGTGGATTTGAAACTAATACTACTGTAATGACTTCCCTTGTGGCAATGTATGCCAAGTGTGGCGAACCAGAGACAGCACAACAATTGTTTGACAATATATCTGAGAGAGATCTGGTTTCCTGGAATGCCATGATTGGAGCTTATGCGCAAAATGGGCATGGCAACCAGGCCCTGGAGTTGTTTCATCAAATGCAAGTAGAAGGTGTGATGCCTAATGCAGTAACCATGACATGTGTGCTACCAGCATATGCACATCTTGGAGCTCTACAACAGGGCAAGATGATCCATGCTTACATAATTAGAAATGGATTTGATTCAGATGTTTATGTGGGGACTGCAGTCGTAGATATGTATTCCAAATGTGGACGTATAAACACTGCACGCCTATTGTTTGATAAGATGTGCCAAAGAAACGTGGTTTCATGGAGTGCAATGATTGCAGGATATGGGATGAATGGAAATGAAAATGTTGCTCTAGAACTATTTTTCCAAATGCTACAATCAGGCATAAAGCCTACACATGTTACTTTCGTTTCTGTTCTGTCTGCATGCAGTCATGCTGGCTTGTTGGAAGAAGGCTGGAAGTTATTTGATTCCATGACTCGGGATTATAGCATAACACCTAAGGAAGAGCACTATGCATGCATGGTTGACCTTCTTGGACGTGCAGGCCATTTGAATCAGGCACAAAACTTCATTGAAAAGATGCCAATAAAACCTTCTCCCGGCATATGGGGAACTTTGCTTGGTGCCTGCAGAATTCACCATAATATTGAGCTAGCAAAATGTATTGCAGACAACCTAATTGACTTGAAACCTACTAATGCTGGATATTATGTATTACTTTCAAACATTTATGCTGCAGCAGGTAGGTGGGATGATATAGTCAAGGTAAGACAATTGATGAAAGACAGAGGTCTGAAAAAGACACCTGGGTGCAGTTGGATTGAGGCGAATAACAGGGTTCATTCATTCCTAGTCGGAGATAGATCTCATCCTCAATCTGATAACATATATTTATTACTGGAGAGTATGTTTAAGAAGATGAAAGAGATGGGATATGTGCCTAATACAGATTTTGTGCTGCATGATGTAGAGGAAGAATTGAAGGAAGATCTGCTCTCATGTCACAGCGAGAAACTAGCTATCGCTTTTGGGATTCTGAACACAAGACCTGGAACCCCTATATGTATCACAAAAAACCTTCGTGTTTGTACTGATTGCCATACTGCCAGTAAGTTTATCACCAAGATTGTTGGTCGAGAAATTATCATGAGAGATGCAAACCGTTTCCATCATGTCAAGGATGGACTGTGTTCCTGTAGAGATTATTGGTGATGTTCATGACAACAGGTGTACATTATTTGTGCAAAATATAAGGAGATCAGAAGTACTCGGTGGTTGGTGATTGGGTGATGAATCAATTTTCTAAACCCTTTTTGTTTTAGCCTGTTGCTTTCTCTCTATTCTGACTCTTTAAATGGAGAATTTTTACATATATTCTTTTGGATAGGCCTTGGAAGCTGAGGCGCATACCTACTAGTAGGCGCATACTAACTAGAATGTCCTTTCAACCTGGCTGTAGAGGCTAAATCTTCTTAATATTGGACCTTGGGTTGCACTTTTACACACAGTTGAGGTATGGGCAACAAGAGGAAGCCATTTCAGAGCTATTTTTCCACCCAATTTCTTTTACTAGATCAAATAGCATGAGGTGCCGAATCTGATCTTGGGCTTTTGCACTGTTAAATATTGGTATTCACGATACGTTGGATGAAAACTCCTAGCATCATGCGATGTCATACTTTGAGTTGATGCATAATCTTACAACAAATTCTAACGTAATTTGTTGGGCTTATGGGTTCAATTGCATAACATTGATTTGCATGAATGTTTCAGATCACACTCTATGATCCATTATCAGATTAGAGAGCTGTAGAAAGAGAAATAGATCATGAGCATAAATAAATTCTATGCAGTTGAACTCAGAAGTACGACACATTAGTCATCATGGACTGCGTAATCGAATGTTTCAGATTCTACCCCAATCTGATATTTTAACTGTATATGATACCTGAGAGGTCTCTGCTCTCATGGACAAGATTTTCTCTGCCTTCTTAACCCCTTCATTAGATAAAAAGTTGGAGAGTTTTAGTGTCGCTTGTCCGACAAATTGGAAATGTGAATTTAACAGTTGCAGAGGGGGAGCAGCTCGTACCAGATGAATTGATCAGCTACCCCATTCTGTCTGTTAGATTCACCGGTCGGCTAAAATAATAGAACACCTTCACCGGGGATAGAGCACGGGATCGTGCAAATTCAATGCTGAATCCTTCTTTTGTATATTCAGTCATTATGTGCTACAAGAATTCGAGTTCTGTTAATCATTCAGTAAGTTTGTCTTAATAATGTTATTACGTAAAGTTTTTTATTTCCACCATATATGTGGAATTAACCAAGTACTCACCAACACAGGTTAAGTTACCAAGATGAGCAGGATGAAAGGATAAAATTGGCTTCTTTCTTGCACATAAACATCCAATTACCAGAATAGTGAAATTTTCTGATAACTTGCTAAAAACACATGTATCAAACCTATAAACATCCCATAAACTGAGATATTCCCCATGCTTCAAGACCTCAAAATTTATCATGCAATTTGGTTTTGTGTGAACCCTTGTAATTGACTGCTTGCATTCTTCCTTGGATCTTAATTCATATAAGCTTTTGGTTGCAAAAGTATCTCTTACATGGTCCATAATAGAAAAAGGAACTAGACAAGCATAACAAAGAACACCAACATGCGGTGGCATAAAGAGACCAAAAGAAAAATCTCACTATATAACTGTGTAATAAAATGATACCAAAAGAAAAGTGACTCATTTAAAACTGGGGAGGCAATGCCTTTATTAAACACCTCTAAACTTGATGAACGTCCACACTAACATCCCTGCCAAACCAGAACTTGGAGGTCCAAAAAAAAATGGCATTAACAAGTTGAAGAAAGGCCTTAAAATCTCTCCTAATGTCAGTATTTACCAACTCAAGCAACTCAAAGATTGGGAAACTAATTGTTGATGGGGGCTTTGTACTCCACCAACACAGAATAAAATATACTGGGTATGTCATATTTTCTATTCAACAAGGAAATCTTAGGTGCTATTGGATATGATCATATAAAACACCCCCAAAGTTCTGTTAGTGCCAAATCTTAACTGTTGTATTGATGTGATTTGTTGGCATCACAAAGGGACTTACACAATTGTTCCTAAATTTTAACTTTTTCATTGCAAATAATCTCTTCAATAAGCTCTCAGACTTTGATACTTAAGATTTTCTCAATGCAAACATGTCTTCATATTAAGCAAAGCTTTTACAACACTTCAAAATAAATTTCAAAAGAAACAAGGATTCAGAAAGAAATTAAGCTAAGAAAACCTAAGGACAATGATAGTAAAGGATAATGCTTCAAATAAATGGATCTCGTAAACTAATTCCTACTTAACCAGATTACTCACAATGCCACAAAAATAATGCAATCTTCAAAGGAAACAAAGGATTTTCAGATTGTAAGCATACATTGAAGCACCCAACACTGACGTAACTCAAACATGCAACTTACAATCATCAAGATACAAAGGTGTGAACTAGAAATCCATCAAATATCTTCACAATTTATCATCAAAATCACTGAACTTTAACTAATATTGAAGATTAGAAACCATGCACACATCAAAGAAACACAAGAAAATACATCATGCTTCAATGCTCTGCTTATATTAACTTTCAATGATGATTACAACCATTTTTGTCCAACAATTCCTAATTCTACTTTTATAGCAACTACTGTTGGCTACTAACTACCAACTAGTACTACTAGCTTTACAAAGGAGAGAACAGTGCCTTTTATACAAAATACTTACAAAATGAATGGTAGAGATCATCTCAACACCAAGGGCTTAGATTGCAGCTCTTATCAACCCTAATTGATTGCATTTAATATTTTTTTTGTCCTCTTTGATACATAGCTAGAGCAAGAAAAAAAAATGACATGTTTTCCAAGGCGTCTCAAGAGAATAAGACAAGAGTAGGCATTTGGGAAATTTCAACTTTGACTTTGCTATATTACATTTGATCTGGCTTGAAGTATTATTCCTTCACACTTAATAACTTTTGATTACTTCTCTTTTGAAGTATTTCATTCCTCCACTTATATTCTCCAAGTGCCTCTTTATGTGTTCCAAGAATTCTGGAATTGAATTTGACTTTGCCTTTTATGTGCCTTTATTCACATTGCAATATCAGCTCGCTCGCATTCTTCACCTTCAAGTCACAAAGTCTCATCATCTTGCATCCTCGATTTCTCCATTCTATCAGCAAAAAATCAATTTGTATTACTGTTGCAATTACATCAAGCATATTCGGGTCATCAAATTTTATAAATTTGACAGCTAAATCACAATAATTTTACATGAAAATCCAATTCCATTCAGAGTCCTACTCATGCATGAATCATCGATTTCCAACTTTAGTAAAACACATACGATAATAGACATGAAAATCATCTCATAAAATTTTAGTCTAAGAATGAATAATAAATTTAGAATGGTAAAGAATATTCACTTTCAAAATGATCATCCACTGTTTCATAATCAATGTATCCAAACAATTCAATCAATTAACTAGTTCTGTATGTGAAAGCATAAAAAAATTTATCAATCGTTTTCACATGTGTTGATATTTAGGTGACATTCGTCTTAAAATAATCCATCAATGTCTATCATCAGAGTCTCCTCCATTTAGAGTTAATTCATTTATCAAATATTTTTCTTGAGTGGAATACCCTCTGAAACTGATTTTTACAAATGGGCTAAACTCAACTGGAAGAGTAGAGGTTGGGAGATAAAAGCCTTGAGAAGGTCTGCAAAGGGTTATGTATCCTGCAAATTCAAATATGTTGAACATGTCCAAGTTGTGTTACCATATGGAATTCGGGTTATTTACAGTCAGATTTGTTACTTACAGGCCTGGACCCTGGACTTTCGTCCTGAAGGGCCCAATGTGGGTTGAGCTCCCATTTTTAGCCTTAGTCTTCATTTCTCAGAGAGATAGTTTCACAATTGGGAAGAGTTATTTGGTGTAAACATAGTAATGATAAATTTTCCAGCTTGAAAGTTCATCCTAGAGTCTGCATAGAAATGGATCTAAACAATCAACTTCCAAAAAATATTGACCTCATCAGTCTTGGTTTCAAGTTCTCCCAGCCCTTGGTCTATTTAAACAAACCCAGTGCTTGCTTCTATTGCCAACAAGAAGGGCATTTGATCAGAGATTGTCCTATCAAAAGGAGCAGATTGGTGGCTCAACCTCAATTTCCTTCCACAAACAATCCTAAAACACTCTAGACTCCTTCAGAGTCTCCAACTACCCATTCACTCTATAGCATTACCAATACCTATCAAACCCTCTTTAGATGACCAAAATTGCAATGTTGATCACTCAATGTTGTCTACCCTGTTGCATACAGACATAGTTATCACTAAGGGTTGGAAAATTCCTAAGAAAAGAAAAGAAAACAGCCTTCTAAATCAGCTAAAGTTCAAAATAGTCGTGTTACCCCTCGAAGCCTTCCAATGTTAAAACATTGCTCTTCTATGACGTCTCTTGGTCGTACTTCCTTGTCTCCTCCCCCTTCTGCGAGACATAGATCAAGATCCCCCTCTTCCATTACTAGACAAAATAATTATGCTAGTCAATCAATTGTTCTTGCAAACTATTTTGATGCTTTTCCACGATAAGAACATTAGTCCTCTCAGCTATGAATTGCAGAATTTTATCTTGGAACGTTAAGGGGATGTCTTTACCCCACCATAAATATGGAATTAAGGAGATTATTAATTAGTAGAAGCTAGATGTTGTGTACCTTCAAGAAGTCAAGTTCAACAACACTCGTCTTGAGTTTTCTCTTTGTAATGCATGGAGAGATGGTTTTTTTCTTCATACATCTCATAGAGATGGTCGAGGTGGGGCTATAATTGGTATGTCTTCATAGATCTATAAACATCATTGATAAACATGGGGACCCTTCACACAGTTGTGTGTGGACCCTCACCTTATCAATCTACAACCAATTGGGTTTTTCTTTGTATATGCACCTAACAAGGAAAAAAATAAGTGCATATTATGGGGTTGGATGGCCAACAATCTACCTAGTGCAGATTGGGTGGTAGGAGGGGATTTCAATATGGTGGAATTCATCGTTGATCGTAGCTGGAATAGTCATACTAGATTAAGTTGTGAAGAATTCGAAAAATGGGTGAACCGTAGAAAAACAATTGAAGTTTTGAATCCTATTCATAACCAATTCTCTTTTGAAAATCACAATTTGTTTACTTGATCCAATTGTGGGTTTGGAGAGGATAGGAAATTCAGTAGGATTGATAGGTTCTGTCTCTCCAAAGCCTATAGTTGGTACAAGAATCCAATGGTTCTTGTGTAATTGTTGATTATTCTTCTATACTATCGGACCATTTCCTCGTCCTTTGCTCCTTTTCCAAGTCTAAAGTTAATTGCAAAATGAACCCCCTATCTTACAAGCTTAACACCTCTCACCTTAAAATTCCTTCTTGTGTTGTTGCATTGCTCAGTATTTTGAACTCTATCACCAAACCTTAGGAGGGTGAGTCTTATAGGGAACGGTGGTAGCATGTTGTAACTCAATGTGTAGAGTTCCTACACTCCTTTGGTAAAAGACTTGCATGGCAAAGAACAATGCAAGGTTAAATCCCTTCAAGGCAAGCTAGAACAAATAAAATAACAACTTATTCCTAATCCAAATGATACCAACATACAACCCTATGTTGTAGCCATCAAGGCTCAACTTTGAAAACTTGACATATGCAAGGGCCAAGGAACTAAAATTAGAACCATACTTCATTGGATTAAGGGGGGTAATAGAGGCTCAAAGTATATTTTCACGTTCTTAACCTACAAGCATAGGAAAGAGTGTATAGGTGCTATGCATGATGAAAATAGGATTCTTCACAAAAAACCATATGAGATTAAATCTATGTTCTAGCAATATTATGAGAATTGTTTTAGAGAGGATGTCCAATGGCAAGATGCTCAATTAATATCAGAAGATATCTTGAAAGATCGTATTCCTATGAAGGTAAATCTCGAGTATAGTTTGTTCTTAGATCGAGAGTTAATTGAAGACCTTGAATGAGTTGTCTTTTCAATGCCCCCTAATGAAAGTCCTAGCTTTGATGGGCTCTCTTGTGTTTTATAAAATTATGTGGTCACATGTCAAGGATGAATTTTACCTTCTCTACTTGGAGGTTTTAGAACAAAGCTCCTTAGTGCCTAATATTAATAAAGGTTTGATTAAACTTATTCCTAAAGGTAAAAGTGAGGATTCTCTATTTGGTTGGTGGCCTATTAATCTTTTGAATGTCACAGGAAATTATTCCTAAAGCTCTTGCAATTAGGATAAAACCTATAGTGAAAGAGATTGTCAGACCTGAACAAACAAGATTTCTTGGGGGCAGATTTATCCTTGATAATATAATGTTGGCATGGGAGACTAGTAAATGGGCTCCACAATAATGACAAAATGCTTTGCTAGTCAAGTTGAACTTTGACAAAGCATACGATATAATGCGGTGGAGTTTCATTCTTAAGATGCTATATTGGTTGGGTTTTGGGCCCAAGATTTGTTCAAATATCAAGATGCTTTTAAATGATGTCAATGCCTAATTAGTCATTAATCAAACTCCATCTAAAGCATTCCCCTTGCAATGTTTAATGAGGCAAGGATGCCCTCTATCACCCTTCTTATATGTTCTTACTACTGACGCACTTGGGTACTTATTAGAAAAATACAAGCGAATGAACTTGATTAATGGGACTTTCATTCCTGATAACACAATTGTGCTTAACTCTCATTTTGTAGATGACAATATGCTATTCATTTAAAATTCTGAAGAGGAAATAATAATGTTTTGGAGGTGTTGAATTTTTATTACTTCATTTTTTGTTCTAAGCCAGTTCATCAAAAGATATATTTTTCTATGATTCAATTTGACTCTACTCCCTTTTGGATCCCCAAAGATTAGATACATATCAAACAAGGGAAAATCATTCGATACTTGGGAATCCCCTTTGGTTTGAGAGTTACTCTTTTAGATATGTGGAAATGGTTCATCTTTAAGCTAAAAAATAGACTATTGTCATAGGAAATTAAATTTCTTTCCTTTGCTGGAAAGATTTAGATCATGAACAAGATATGTTTAGCCTCTCATGTCTGCTACTACTCTTGTTGGATGTCTTTTAAGAAGGGGTATTAAGATCTTAATAAAATTATTTGCTAACTTTTGTGGTCTACTTATGAAGGCAAAACTAGTTATAAATTTGTCTCTCGATTACATTACATTTAGCCAAAAGCCAAAGGTGGTTTAAATTTCTTGGATTCCAAGACGTGAGGGTATGGCTTAGCTACCAAATAGATAATTAGAATTACTTTAGGGGAAGAACCTTGAAAGAAGCTTATTCGGCATTGTATCTCTCTTCCCACTACTAATAAGAAACAAAAAGAGGTTTGTTGGATTGCTAAAATATTTCTTGTCCCCCTTTTTCATTTAAAAGCCTATTTTTCTCTTTAATCCATATGGAGGGCATGCCAGATTACTAGTAAGTTCTTACATTGGAAAGATGCCTCCTTACAACATGGATTCATTTTTGGAAACTCCTCTATCTAGTGGAATAGGTAGGTGCAATATCATGATTTATCTTTAGTTGTTGCTTTCCCCAGTCATGATTCTTATTGCTTCAAGAAAGGAGTTCGTCAATTTGGTGATGTGTGGGATTTCCATTCTTTTGATTGGCTCTCACGAAAAATATTGAAAGAGAAATTTAAACTGAACAATATGGCCAAAAGTTGCTCATCTTTGTGAAGTCAATGGTCCCTGTGAACCTTGTCATGAAACTTTGTACTCCATTGCAATGTAATTAAATACCAAAGATTGGTGTTGGTTGACTAATTATCATTTTTATTGCTCTCTTTTAAAGAAAATCTATTTAAAACTCCTTCTTGACGTGTCATTGAATCTTAGATTGCACAAACATTGAAAATGTAAGTTAGTAAAAGAAGGTGGAGGAAATTGAGTAGACAAATTTAGGGCTTCAAGATTTCAATTATTACACGTCCTTGCACCTATAAGAGGTCCAAGAGGTATGCCAATAGCAAAGATTAATTTTAATTGAAAATCTACTACAAATGAACTTTAGGAACTTTACAATTTTTATTTGCAATAACCATGGAAGGGACTTTCTGAACATCACAGAAAGGTTTGATCATTTTTTAGCTCCCTTGAGTGGATGGATAATTTGACCTCTGTGAGTATAAAGATTCTTCTTGTTTTGGCTTCAGATCATCTTCCTCTAGAACTATATATGAGGTAAACTTAATAGCCTAAAAACTATATATAAGAGGTAAACTTAATAGCCTAAAAACTAGTTTAAGTTTGAGAATATGTAGTGGCATGACAACAACTTAATTTTTCTTATTGAGGCCTGGTGGAAGGAATGTAGGGTGGGTGGCTCGTGTAGTTTTATATTTAATAAGAAAATCCAATACATCAAAAACAAGCTTAAGGACTGGACTAAAATGGCTTTCAAGAAAAAATTCTCAGAGAAGGCCAAGATTGGACAACAAATGGAAGCTTTAAATGAAAAGTTTATTAAGTTTGGTATGTTCAAGGATGAGTTTGATAAAGAAAAACCATTGATAGAAGATCTAAAAGAGCTTCTAGTGAGGGAGGAAATACAGTGGAAAGAAAAATCTCAGGAAGTTTGACTAAAGGTCGACGATTCCAATGCCGTGTTCTTTCACTCATCAGTCAACACAAACAAAACCATAAACAAAATAGAATAAATTAGCAGGATGGATAGAAGGAAGGTTTCTGGAATCAGTGACGTTGGCATTGAACCCACCACAAAAATTTAAAGCTATTCTTAGCAATAATAATGTTCGGTGTGGTCTAAATCTGGACATAGACTTTATCCCTATAATTATTTTAGAGTCGGAAAACCATATGCAATGTGAACCTCTCTCTTTTGAAGAAGTCACATGTGCATTATTTCAGTTGCATCCCAAAAAAAAGCACCAGGGCCTAATGGGTTTCCCGCCATTTTTTTTCAAAAATGCTAGCACTTCATGAGAAATGAAATATGGAGGTTGGTGGATTCATCCACAAGAGGTATGTTAAAGACATCAATAATATTGTTATTGCATTAATCCTCAAAAAGCAATCTTCCAATTCATTCAATGATTATAGATTATTTCTTTATGTAATACAATATATAAGGTGATATCCAAAGTATTTGAAAATAGACTTAAGAAATTTCTTAGGAAAATTATTTCAGAGGAACAATATGGTTTTATACCTAGGAAAGATATTACTGATTACATTATCCTAACAAATAAAGTTATGCATACAGTGAAATCTAAGAATGTGAAAGGAATAATGATTAAATTGGATTTTTTGAAGGGTTATAACAGAGTTGTATGGTTTTTTTTTTTGTTTTGAGTTATGAAGAAGTTTGGTTTTTGTAGCCATTGGATTGAGCTTATTCGTTATTGTGTTTACATGGCTAGATTCTCAGTTTCACTCAATAATGCTTTGTTTGGTTTCTTTGATGCCTCAAAAGGGATTTGGCAAGGGAATCCTTTGTCCCCATTCCTTTTTTGTCATAATGGTTGAGGCATTGGGAAGAGTAATTAAAATCTGCAAAATCAATGGTATTTGGAAAGGCATTAGGTTGGTTGAAGGTTGTGATCCAATCACACATACACAGTTTGTAGATGGCTCCTGTCTATTTGGTGAAACCAATATTAGGGAGGATGAAATTATCAAGGAAACACTATATAGAAATAAAATACAATTTAGACAAGTCATGAACAATGAGAAGTCTACAAATTTTTTCTTCAACACTAAAAGGAGTAATCAAAGGAGGATTGTAAACATTCTTGGTTTCCTCATTGCTTCTATCCCTACTAAATACCTTGGTGTTCCAATTTTTGATAGAGTATGTAGGTCTAAACATTGAGAGAAGATTGTAGAGAAAAGTAGGGCTAAGGCATCTTCTTGGAAAACCAAGTGGTTAACACTAGTTGGGAGAATGACTATGATCTGGTCTATTCTATTGGTAATGCCCATCTATGTAATGCCATGTCTGCCAGCTACACACAAAATTGAAGAAAAATTGGAAGGCATTTTTAAAGAAATTTATGTGGGATCCTCTCTCTCTCTCTCTCTCTCTCTCTCTCTCTCTCTCTCTCCCCAAGGTAAGAGGGTCCAAGGAAATGAGCTATCCAACCTTGCAGCAAGAGTTAAACATCAGAAACTCAAAGATTTCAAGAAGTAAATACACAGATCTAGAGTATGGAACACACATGCAATATTTTCATTAACAGGTAAAACAAGTACAAAGATTTACAATATCAGTCAAAATGCCCAGTTCAAATGTCAGGGACTTATTACCAAGACAACCTAATTATCCTTCATGATCTATGACTGCAAACAACCTTCTTCATAACCCTAGCTTACTGTTTTGGATCTTTGGCTTCCATACTCCAAACAAGGACCAAGAGCCAACCTAAATACATGACCACAGCCTAACAAGTCGGCCTGAAGATTACATTTCCCAAGAGAAACAAAATGTGTTACCAACTAACCCCAGTCGGCCTCTGATCAAAGATATTTAACCAACAAATAAATCACAATGAGCTTTCATACCAACAAGTAGGCCAAACATGTAGCTACATAGGAAAATGAGCCATCAACACTATCAATCAAGGAAATCCAACCAAGGATCCAAACACTAACTGGATCAAGAACATGAAGAACACATTCTAAACATAGCCACATAATCCAACATAACTTTAGGCGTGATACTCCAAATAAGTTGTGATCATAGGAAAAGCTTCATATTGATCTCTAGAACACGAATCTACAACCGCAACCACCAAGGATCTGTAGAATTATCCATGACATAAAACACAACAATCGGTGAATAGGAATAGAAAACTCAAATTTTTTTGGTGGATGCAAGATTGCAATGAACCCAAGATGCTCCTACATCAGACACCCGAGGTTATTTGAAAAGTGAGCCCCTCACTTTGCTAAGATGAAGGAAGACCCAATCGGTTTAACTCCACTTGAGAAATCCATGAAGAATCCTCAACTAGTATGTCCTTCCACTTAACAAGATATTCCTCATACTATTTTCCTCTAATGTTCCGACCAATTCTGGTATCCAAGATCTGCTCAACCTCCTCATCTGCTTCTTAGGATACTGTAATTCACTCTCTGATCTATCTCCCTCACTGCTATCTAATTCATGATATTCATACAAGTCTTATATGTTGAATATACTTGATATGTCCATGTCCTCTGGTAACACAACTTCATAAGCATTCCCTGAATCAAACTTTCTCATAGTCCTACAAGGTCCAAACTTCTTCATCTTCAACTTACTATAGGTTCCAACTAGAAATCTACCTTTTTTGAGAAATACCATCACTTCATCACCAAATTAAAATTCCTTATGTTTCATCTTCCTATATGCTTTCTCCTTATACTTATCATTCATGCCTTCCAAATTTTCTTTAACTCTATCATGCAAATCCTTCATATGATCGGTAAATTGTTCTGCTTCAACACTTCTCTTTTCTTCAACACTGATATCCCTCAATTATGTTACTCCTTTAGGATTTAAACCATAAATAATCTCAAAAGGTTTTCTCACAGTACTCCTATTGAGTGAATTATTATAAACAAATTCAGCTTGTTCTGAAACCAAATCATAATTACCTACCTTCTCACCAACCAAGCATCTCAATAGATTACCCAAACTCCTATTAACCACTTTAGTTTGTCCATCATTTTATGGGTGAAATGTAGAACTAAACTTCAATTAAGTATTAAGCTTCCTCCAAAGTGTTCTCCAAAAATAACCAAGAAACTTGGTATCCCTATCTGAATCAATGCTCTTAGGAAACCCATGCAATTTGACAATGTCCTTGAAAAATAAATTAGTTATATGCACTACATCATATGTCTTCTTACAAGGAATGAAATTAACCATCTTTGAAAACCTATCAACGACCACAAACACTGAATCATTACCTCTTTGAGTTTTTGGCAAACCAAGCACAAAATCCATGTTAATCTCCTCCCAAGGCTTCTCTGGTACATGTAATGGTGTATACAATCCAATATTCTGACTCCCTTTAGCAACTTGACAAATCCTGCACTTCTGAATGAAATTCCTGACATCCTTATGAATTTGTGGCCAATAATACTACTCCTTGATAATTGTCACTATCTTATCAATCCCAAAGTGTCCAGCTAATCCTCCACAATGCTTCTCCTTAATCAAAATTTCCCCCATAGATCCTCTTGGTATACACAACTGAACTCCTTTGAACAAAAATCCATCCTGACTGAAATAATCTAACAAAGAACTATTGGTAACCAAATGTTCATTACAAGATTTCCAAAGTTCAGCAAAATCAAGATCATCCTTATACAAAGTTTTCAATTCATTAAACCCAAGCATTGTTACCTTCATCTTTGTCATAAGATTCCTTCTCCTACTCAATGCATTGGAAAATTTATTAGAATTAGCACTCCCATGCTTCAACAAAAATGAGTAACTTTGTAAGAATTCAACCCATCTCATATGTCTTTGATTCAACTTACTCTGACTTTGCAAATACTATAAAGCCTGATGATCAGTATACAACACAAACTCCTTAGGTGATAAGAAATGTCTCCACTCCTTCAAAGCTTGAACAATAGCATAAAATTATTGATCATAAACATAATAATTTTTCCTTGAATTATTCAAATTTTCAGTAAAGTAAGAAACTGGTCTACCTTCTTGACTCAATACTGCTCCGATTGCACTTACACTAGCATCACAACCTACTTGAAATACCTTATTAAAATATGGTAGTGCTAACACAGTTTGTTCAGTTACCTTTTGTTTTAACAATTCAAAGCTTCTTTGTGCTCCATGTGTCCATTTGAATTCCTTCTTATCCCCTCTAATTATCTCTGTCATAACATTGCAAATAGAACTGAAATTCCTAATGAACTTCCTATAAAAACTTGTCAAGCCATGAAATGATCTTACCTCAGTAATACTTTCAGGTTCAAGCCACTCAACAATTTCTCTAACCTTCTCAGGATCCATCTTCAAACCTTCAATAGAAATCACAAATCCAAGGTATACAAGCTCATTCTTCATAAAAGTATACTTCTTCAAATTTATCAGCAACTTCTCCTCTCTTAACCTCTGTAATACTTGTTTTACATGCAATGGGTGTTCCTCTTTTGTCTTACTAAAAATTAGAATGTTATCCAAATAAACTATGACAAACTTACCCATAAATTCCTTCAACCCTGCATTCATAAACCTCATGAAAGTACTTGGTGCATTAGTCAAACCAAAAATCATTACTAACCACTCATACAAACCTTCTTTAGTCTTAAAAGCAATCTTCCATTTATCACCTTCTCTTATTCTGATCTAATGATAACCACTCTTCAAATCAATCTTTGTGAAATACTTAGCTCCACTCAAGAAATCCATTATGTTATCCATCCTAGGTAAACCAAACCGATACTTGATAGTGATCTTGTTTATTTCTCTAGAATCTATACACATCCTCCACTCTCCATCCTTCTTAGGTGCCAATATCGTAGGTACTACACATGGACTCAAAATTTCTATAATTAACCCTTTCTGCAACAACTCATGTACTTGTCTATTCATCTCCTCATTATTTGTTGGTGTCAATCAGTGAGCTTCTTTATTAGGAAAACTAGCTCTAGGAATTAGATCCATGCAATGACTAATAATCCTAACCGGTGGCAAACCATCAGGTAGATTATCTGAAATAACATCTGTATACACATCCAACATGTCCTTAATCTCCTCAGGGTATTCACTGCTCAGATCTACATCTCCATTCTTGTTTGGGACAATAGAAAAACATACATTCTCATGTCTCACACCTTCCAAGAATTTCCTCCCATCAACCTTGCAAATTCTAGCACTGGTATAAACTTCCCCTTTAAAAGGTTCCTCCAAAGGCATGAATCTCTGTCTCATACCATTAGCCACAAAAGTAGATGTGTTTCTTCTCCCATCATGTATAGCTTTTCTATCATACTTCCAAGGCCTACCCAGCAAAATATGACATACATCCATAGGAATTATATCACACAAGGCTTCATCATGATATTTCCCTATTTTCATCTTAACCCAACATTGTTCACTTACCAACACCTTGTGATCATCTTTTATCTAGACAATCTCATAGGGTTTGGAATGTTTCAATCTCTACAAATATAACTTGTCTACCATTTCCTCAAATACCAAGTTCTTAGAACTACCACCATCAATAATAAATTTACATACCTTTCCACCAACAAGAAATCTAGTTCAAAATAGGTTCTTTCTTTGCCAAGGGTTCCATCTTTCCATCATGGTACAAGGTTCTCCTCACAATCAATGTCTCTCCTTTTTTAGCCTAATTATTGTTAACCGATTCAGAAGATCCCTCTTCTTCTACGCGAGTTTTCCTTCTACTTCTTTCATTCCTTCTTTCATATCCACCTGGTTTGCACTCAAAGGCCCTATGACCTTCTCCACCACACTTGAAACAAGTGCCCTTAAACACCATTTTATCATCTCTTCGGTAGCCCTCATTCCTATAGCCACCTCTGTAAGAATTACTTTTAGGAGTCTTATCCTTTATCTTCCCTTTGTTAGAGTCACCAACCGATCCACCACCTCTGCCTCTCTAGAATCTTCCACCTCTGCCTCTTTGCCTTTGTTCTTGTCTTCCACTTAATTTGTCTTCAGCCTTTAGGGCATACTCATAAGCATCTTCCACATTGCCAATCTCGATCATACTAAGCTCCTCTTGTATTGATATCCTCAAACCATTCAGGTATCTTGCAACTCTCTCTACTTCATCCTCTTTAAATCCAGATTTGATATCCAACTTGTAAAACTCCTCAGTGTATTATTTCACATTCATAGCCTTTTGTCTCAAATTTTGCAATCTTTTGATCAAACTGACTTGATAATCAGAGGGTAAGAACATTGTTTTCATCTTGGTCATCATCTTATCCCAAGATTTGATCTTCTTTTTACCTCTACTCCTATCATTCTGCAAATGATCCCACCAAAGTGAATCATGACCTCTTAACATAGTACAAGCATACTTTACCTTCTTGTCTTCATCAATACCTTCAAAATCAAAGTACTTGTCCATAGCTGAGATCCAATCCAACAAATCATCTGCATCCAGATGGCCATTATAATCTGGTGGATTAAAATGTGGCCTAGCATTAACCCTAGTAAGAGCCATAACAAACCTTTCTTCTCCTTGATCCAATTCAGGTTATTCTCAGGCTTCTCCTTCAACTTGTTCTTCAATATGTCGACCTCTCCTCTAGGCCGTTTCCACCACCTCCAATCTAGAAGCAATTTGTCTCAACATTTAGACAACATTAGGGTTTTCACCTCTTCCACCTCTAGCACCTCTCCTAGCCACCACAGATGATTCCTCTGCAACCATGGGTCAGATCCTTATTCTGCCACCCCATGACAAATTAAATCAGGAACCACACACTCAGGAGACATGATTCATTCACCGCAATAAAAAATCTTTTCTCTAATACCACCTATCTCAGGCAAGGTAAGAGGGTCCAAGGAAATGAAATATCCAACCTTGTAGAAAGGGTTACACATCAGAAACTAGAATATTTCAAGAAGTAAATACATAGATCTAGAGTATAGAACACACATGCAATCTTTTCATTAATGGGTTAAACAATGATAGATATCTGCAATAGCAGTTAACATGCCCATCTCAAATGCCAAGGACTTATTACCAAAACAACCTAATTATCCTTCCTGACCTATGAATGTAAAAAAAATTCTTCATAACCCTAGCTTACTGCTTTTGATCTTTGGCTTTCATTCTCCAAACAAGGACCAAGATCTAGCCTAAATGCACTACCGTGACCTTGTAGGTCAGTGTCAAGATTACATTTCCCAAGAGAAACAAAATGTGTTACCAACTAAGCCCAGTTTACCTTCGATCAAAGATCTTTAACCAAAAAATAAATCACAACGAGCGTTCATACCTACAAGTCAGAAAAACATGTAGCTACATAGGAAAATGAGCCATCAACACTGCCAATCAAGGAAATCCAACTAAGGATCCAAACACTGACCGGAGGAATAACATGAAGAACACATTCTAAACACAACCAAAAAATCCAAGATAACTTTAGGTGCGATACACCAAATGAGTTGCGGTCATAAGATAAGATTCCTATTGATCTCTAGAACATGAATCTATGACCACAATCACCAAGGATATGTAGAACTTGACCGCGATAGAAAACACAACAGTCGGTGACCTAAAACAAAAAAAAAAAAGTTTTTTGATGGATGCAATATTGCAATGAACCCAAGATGCTCTCTCTCTCTCTCTCTCTCAAGGCCAAAAGTTCTAGTTTTACATAACCCGTATGGGTTATGAGAAATTGTGAACGTTGTTGTTAGGTTTACATAACCCATACGAGTTATGAGAAAATATTCATATTTAAGTCCCAACTATTGTTTGAAGGCCCTACTATTGTTGCACATGATTTTTTGCGACAGTAACAAGCAGGTTTTCCTTTCTTTTTTTTTTTGTCATCTTTTCTTTGAAATGGTTGATTTTGCTTATATTTTGGATTATTTTTGAATTTATTTTATCATTGTTACTTTAGATTGTAATAAAATGATGTTCATTTGTTGTTTTTCTGCTATTTGATTATGGATTGTCAGCATAATGTTATGTGTGGGAAAATCAATATCAACAATGGGAAAGAATAAGAGAGGATTGATTGAACAATGAGATGCAAAAAAGGAAAGACAAAGGGATCGTATGAGGAGATTATGTGAAGGTACGTCATCTAATACACCTAATGAAAATGGTGAACATTCAACAATTGAAAGTGATATGATGAATGCACCAAATCAAAATGATCAACATACACCAATTCAAATGCATGTGATGAATGCATCTAATGAATGCGATGAACATAGACAATTTGAAAATGATGTAATGAATACACATGTTAATGAAAATGAAGAAGATATTGTAGACACCCCAATCTGAAACGTAATTAATTCATTTAATCAATTACTCATCTTCTATAGTCTTAGGTAAATTAATTTATTTAATTTATCTAACATCCTTATCTTATTTAATTAAATGGACTTTTATGTTTATTCAATTAAATAATTACTACTCATTCCTCTATAGTCACCATATTAATTAAATAGTCTATTTGTTTAATTAGTTCCACCCTCTTCCCAATCCCTCTAGATAAATTAATTATTCTAATGCCCAAATCTATTTAATTAAATAAACTCGTGTTTAATTAAATATCCCCTTACCTCTATTTGAATTAAAATAAATCAAAATTCAAATTCATATCCTCTCATCCACTTGCATACTCCTACTTTTCCCACTTGCATTCCTAATCATGTCTTAATTAGATAAATACCCTATTTATCTAATTAATCTCTATCCTCTCATAATCCCCACCCACTTGCAAAATCCTAACCTACCCACTTTCCCCCTAATTAATCTATCTCATTAGCCTAATCCCCCACTAGTCGTTTGCACATTCCTAAGTATGAGGATTAGGAAAGCAAAGTCCAACTTTGCTTCCTCCATCCCAATCCTCAACAAATATCTTTAAGACCCCTCATTTATGATTGGAATTTGGGGTTCTGGGACATAAATTCCATTTATGGAAAGTCTCTTTCCCCATCCCTCAACCACACAAAGGTTGACATCTGACCACCCCTCATTAAAGGAGGATAGCCCTCACCTCAACTCCTCTATTTATCTCGCATTTCCCTTCATTTTAGGACTCCATATTTTTTAGAGCTTCATCCATTATCCATAATCTTTGAGGATCCATATTTTATATCCATCTTCTTTATTATCCATATTTCATCCATCTTGATCCATTATCTTTGTTCTTCTCCTAAGCTTGAGCAACTATGGAGCATTCTGACATTGTTATGTTGTTGAATCAGTGAGCAAACATACAACCACAACATCCTGGACAAATCCTTGCAACAAAGAGGCTACAAAAAGATCTTAGCTAGTTTGTTTGCCTGCTTTTTTTATTGTCTCTTTATGTGTAATATTGATTGTTGCATTGTTTTTGTGTTCTGGGTGTATTTAATAATTAAGTGCATTCCTTTATACATATTTCTCTGCACACATTTTTGGCATGCCCAGTGGGACCTACTTCACGAATTCACAACTAAATTTTTTGGTATTCTAGGCACTTTCTAACACTTATAGGTTTTGGCAGCTTTTGTATGTGAATTAGCATATTCGCCTCAGAAATTTGCATGCAGCAATAGAATCACCGAAAGCAAAAATAATGCTTTCCAGATTTTTTGCAAAATCACTCTGTGAAACTGTAGAATTGATGATCAATAGAATCACTCTCTGAAACAACAGAATTGTCGATTAGAAAAAATGCTCTGTGAAATAGAAGAATCACTTTGTGAAATAGTAGAATCACCGATCAGTTGAATCACTTTGTGAAACAACAAAATCATCAATCAGCAGAATCGCCAACCAAAAGAATCACTATGTGAAACAATAGAATTGCTCTATGAAATAGCATAATCTCTCTGTGAAACAACAAAATTGTCAATCAACAAAATCGCTTTGTGAAACAACAGAACCGTCGATCGGTAAAATCGCTCTATGAAACAATAGAATTGCTCTATGAAATAACAAAATTGCCAATCATCAGAATCGCTCTATGAAATATCAAAATCATTAATCAACGGAATCGCTCTATGAAATAAAAAAATCGTTGATCATTGGAATCACTTTGTGAAATAATAGAATCGTCGATCAGTGGAATCGCTTTGTGAAACAGCAGAATCGTTGATCAGTAGAATCATTGATTAGAAGATTCCCCGTTCCGCAAAAGCACTTTGTGAAATAGAAGATTCACCGTTCTATAGAATTGCTATGTGAAACAAAAGATTCACCCTGTCATCCAACAGATAAGCTATTTTAAATTTATGTTTTCCAGAGTTATTTCAATACTCAATTTTACTAATCTGCTAACACTTTTTGTTTATCCTACCATGAAAGAAGGCTACTTGCATCCATTAAAGACTCCATAAACATTAACATGTGTGTTTGCGGGACTGTCAAAGAAAGGGGATTGTTTTTAAAAAAAACTAATTAATCAATGAACTGCGTGTCTTTTTAGTGTAGGACCCCTCATTTAGTTATTAAAAATGAACAAATCTTTACTTGATGTGTTTTGTGCAATAGGCACATTTATGTTTCTTTAGAGGGTATGCCTCCCAAGCAACCTATAAGGCTGGGTGAGAGGGAACAACCCAAGCGGTAACAACTAACGCCAAGCATTTCCAAACTGCTATATAAAAAATGTAGTTGTGATTAAAGTCACAATCAATAGGTGTGAGTTCATTATACCAGAAAAAATCTCCTTCAGTATCCTTGTGATGCATTAAAATCCTTCTCTACAAGACATAAAATACCTTGTTTTGAAAGGACTGGGAGAGCCCCCTTAATTGGGAATATCATTTGAGTATAGCCACCTGAACAGATACCCTTACTAAATACATTTTGTCTAATTTTCCAAAATCTCATATTTGCTGGCGCGGAAGGTCAAAGACCGACTAAGATGCCCCACACTTTTGCAGTTCATTGTAGAGATAGCAGTTCTTTGGTAATTGATGACCCTTAGAATTCAAAGCTTGGTGTGCCTAAGAAGTGAGTGCATAAAGGAGGAGCTCGTGCCTCCAAGCTTCTAAGTTATCTATTTAGAATAAGCGTAGCTAAAATTTATTCCAAGTGGGGATTCAGCAAATAGTACCCCTTTCACCTTAAGTTGTACATGTGCTTTGGTTACGAAATTCTCCTTGTGCTTGTATCACATATCTTTTGCCAAAAATAAAGTCAGTTCAGCTTATTATCAGTCAACATACCCAGTTCCCTAGATATACTGTGATGATGTGCAGATATGTATCTTCCTTTGGTAGTAATGAACATACTTAGTGTAATTAAATTGATCAAATTTCCATAACCCATTGAATTTAGAGTTGAATTTCTAGCTTTGATTATGTGTGTTTTTTAGCATCAATGTTTCAGATTACACTCCATGATCCATCATCAGGATGAGCAGAGAGCAATAAGGAAAAGTAAAAATAAGATGATCTTATTTTTACTTTTCCTTAATGCTCTCTGCTCATCCTAATGATGGATCACGGAGTGTGATCCAAAATGTTGATGCTAAAAAACACACACATTCAAAGCTAGAAATTTAGCTCTAAATACTTAGCGTAGTAATTGTTCATGTTATCCAGTGGATTTTTTAGTCTGTTCAGCATATTTGATACCTACTATCTTATAGATACGCTCTAAAAAACCCAAGATCCATCGTTCCACAGATACACTCTATAAAACCCCAGATCCATCGTTCCACATATACGCTCTGTGAAGCCTTGGATTTTTCATATTATGGATGTGCCTTTTCTTTGGTTGGTTCATTGTCCCCACATATACACCTTTATACATTGGCAGACCTACCTCATCCACATCTTTTCAAACAACACATCTTGTCAACATCATCTTTTGGTTCACAAACCATCTAGTTTTGCAAACAGAGTCTTGTGGCCATTTCAGATCTATGTTCATTTCACACCATCCACATCCTCAATATTTCATTGCCTATAAATCCTTTAGCACTATCCAAGTCAAAATCCAAGATCCTTGTATCCTCAATTTTCCACACCTACATCTTTATTTGTCATCATCTCATATCTTGCTTTTAGACTAGTCTTTTCAGACGTTGTTTGTCTATCGTTGTTTCCATATCACCTCGATCTAGAGGTTCAGTTTACTTTGACCATCCTATAGCCAAGGACCATCAGTCTATTCTACGACTACTATCCAATCCAATCAGCACTAGGTGTTTCAACTCACATCTGAGAATCAAAAAATATTTTCACTTAGTACACCCTCATTATCTTGCATTCATTTGTCATCATCATCCAATTATAGTATTTCCTAGAGCATTTTCTACCCACAACATCCATATCTATCATCACCTTTCCATCCTCTTCGGAGTCAGTTCTTCCTCCTAATCTAAGCTTAATTCCCATCCTATTCTAATCTTATTGTTTATGCTAAACTGATCTTTTTTTTGTCATCCATTTGCATCCTTCATCCCTATCCAACTCATGAGCTAATCATTATGTCGCAACTCTACTATGATAAGTTTGGTTGTCCTACCTTTGCTTCCAAACCATCCCATTCTAATGATGATGAGAGTCTTGTAAATCACGATGAGTACATTGAAAACCTTAGCAAGCTTTCTCCTAGAATCCTCCAGTATCCAATCATTCCTCCAAACAATCCCATCATGCCTCCATGCATACCCACTAGTAGTTCCTATCATGCCTTTGACAAGGGAAATCCATTGGGCCATCCATCCATAACTCCCTCCTATATCACAGCCACATATCCTCCTCATAGAACATTCGTGCCTACATATTCTCATGTAGTCATATCCCAATCTCCATATTTTTGTGACAACACTCTCACCTTCACCCCTAGTCTAAATCCATCTTCCTACTATCCTTCAACCCATACACCTAGTCCTCTGGTTAACACTAATCCAACAATCCATTACCATGATCCCTCAACCATTTCAAACCCACCATCCACACTATTCTACTCCACTCCTCCATCTACTTTTCCCTACCTCAATCCCCCATCCATGCCATCTTATTCCAATCCACCTTCATCTATGAAATCTTATCCCAGTCCACCATCTTTCATTCCTTCTTATATTACCACAACTCCCATTCCACAATCTCCCTACATCCCACAATCTACCTCAGTCTCTATATACCAGTCCACTATGTCTTCTCCATCACCTAGTCAATCTAATTCACAAGGCACCTCTGTGCCTGCTCATGTAAACTATCCAGCCATGTCATCCTCCACATCCACTTCCTCGCCTTCGTTCTATCAACCAGGTTCATAATCCACTACTGCACCTTCATATGTGGACTCTCTTAGCTTCTTACCATCCACACATGTTACCCATCCCCCTTAGCTTCAAACATGCAAGTCTCCAAGGAGTTTCACAAAGAAGCCATAAAAAAATATAGCTCCTAAAGATGATGATTCATGTCATCTCAACCCTTCATGTGAGGTACTTAATGATGAGACCCTTCTACCTCCCACGCCTATCATCCCTCTTTCATCATCCCCACTTACTGATCTTCTTCCACCTCTTAACACTAGTGAAAGCCCCCAACTATTGAATCCATCCACCCCAAATCTCCATCTTCTCCTATGGTTATCCAACCCCAATCTAATGAACCCCATGAGTCCCTCCTCCATCCATCCATCAATCCCAATCGAAGAACCTCCCATCCTTCCATCTGCTCCATCTGAAGATTTTATCCATTCATCCCCCATCACACCATCTACACCAGTTCAATCATGTCAAGGGCTTTTCCCAGAGCATGTCCAAATATCCATTGATACACCTTCAAATCCTATCACTCCCCCCACTCCATCTCAAGATCCATTTCCATCCTTTCCTCCACATCATTCCCTTATAGTCCCACTTCCTTCATCTCATGACCCATTATCATCCCCTCCTTTAAAGAAAGATCCTATCATTCCACCCACTCCAAGTCAAGATCCATTACCATCATCCCATCCAAATCCATATCTTATAATCCCATCCACTCTAGTTCATGATCCTTTATCTCCTCCAATCCAAACTATCCCACGACCATCACTCTATCCCCTTGGTTCACTTACATTCATCCATGGTAGTCCACTTGTAGTAGAAGAAATAAATTCCATATCCACCACCTACACTCCACCTAATAATGGGCTCACATCTTGTTCCCTAAGTAATAAGTATCCTATCTTAGCTCAAATGTTCAAGAAAATGAATTATCAAGGTAAAGGCTTAGGCCTCCATGAACAAGGTACCCTAGAGCCCGTCAATGTCAAAGAACATCCACAATCTCATGGTCTTTGTTACAAATCCTGAGGCACCTCATCAAAAAATTTTGGTACAACCAATACAAAATCCAAGTATACTTCCAAACCCACCATTTCATCTTCTCATCATTTATCCAAAACATTTACTGTCATCCCCCTCCTCCATCATTACAACCTAAAACAACCTACCACGTGCATCCTTCATTGTTTGAATCCATTTTTGGTCCCTATATCCCAAAATCTACCATTGCATATCCTCCACATACTAAATCCATTTTGGGCCCTTATATCCCAAAATATCCTCCCCATCTTATCCTACTCATTTCTTCATCCACCAATCCCATATTAAAAATTCCACCTCATACATTTCCGATCAGGATCAACCAAGGCACATACGCACACGCACCATCCCCCATCCTCCCACTATAATTATATCCATATTTACTCCATCTCACACAACTTCTCATGCTCCTTCCAATGTTACTTGAAATAATTTGGATGTCAAATAAAAAATACATAAAGCTATAGATCCACAACAATATAAATATTGTCATGTCCACTCTAAACGACATGCTCAAGAAAAGAAAATCCAATAAAAAAATTGCACTACATTTCAAAGGCCACAAAGGTCCACCAAATAAAAATAAAAAAACTATGTGGATCCCAAAGAAAAAATAATTAGTGCATCTAAAATAAATATCCACAATGGTATCCAAAATTGCTAATCCACCAACTACACATTCCTCCACTTCATCTCCTAAATCCATTTTGGGTCGTTATGTCCCAAAACCACCTATCACACTTCCTCCATCATATCTATGGTATCATCTTAAAATGGAAGCACTTCCATGTTAAGAATGTTTAGCCCTCCTTAGGGGATGTTTTTGACCACCATCATATCATCCCCTCATTTTTGTATCATCCCCTACTTCTGTGCCTGTTTAGGACCCTGATTGGGCCTCTCCGGGCACCTTCTATCATACCTGGCACATTTTCCAGGGGTTCTAACCTCCTGGGTCAAGGTCAACCTCAACTTTGACCTAGGTCAGGGTTGACCTTGACCTTGACCTGGGTCCCCCTTCCAAATTTGGAAGCCTGTCGGCTGCCGAAGGTCATCAAAAATTCATTTTCCCGCTTCTGGGTCAACTGTTTTGGGTTCCGAAGCGGAAAATCCTAAATTATATTTAATATAGGTCCTCTTCTAGGGGTATGGGTCTAATTTGAATTTAATTCTCCTATGTTGGCCTCTCTAGAAGATTGTGCCCTAGTTTCATATAAAAGGAAGCTCTCTCCTCTCATTTTATCTAAGTAAAAAGCTAAGACACAAGAGGCAATTCTAATTCTCTCCAAGTGAAATCAAGAAAGAGTTCAAGAATCCATTGTTCTACATTTTCCCAAGCTTTCAAGGTGTTCAAGTCTTCCTCTCAAGCATTCAATCTCTCCATTGAAGATCAAGGATTCAAGCTCTCAAGCCTTTGAAGGGATTTGGTTCAAGCATTCAAATATTCATCATCTATCCATCATGGTGGTATGATCTTCCTTCAAGCTCCTTTGTGCATCCTCAAGACTTATTCATTCTCTTCAAGGTGGATTTGAAGCGAAAAATCATGGAGGTTTATGGTTTCTATTGAGTCCGAGCTTTCATATTCACATACTTGCTTACATTTGAATTACATTGGCATATTTATTCAGTATCATAGCTTCATTTTTAGATTCAATTCTACTACTTGCTAGCATTCTAAACTTTATTAATTTCAAGGTTAATTCCTAAATTGGGGTTTGAATAAGGCAAACTTGTCCCCCCCAACAAAAAAATCTCCTTTTTCTTGCAGGTACAGGTTTAGGATTGAAGATTTGAACTCAGATCTGGGTACCCTTTTCAGTGAACTATCAGGATCTAAAAACATATTTTCTATCGAGGAAACATAGGTCAGGGTCGAGATTATTGGGTCAGGGGTGACATTTGTGGGTCAAGGTCAAACTTTTTCTCAAGATAGTGTCGAATTGGAAAAATATTTTTGGGTTTTTTTCGTCTCTACGTTCTGGTTTCGGATCATACTTCAGATTTTCCAGAAACAGAGTATAGACCCCAGAAAACAACATTCTTTGATCTGTACTATTTCAAGGTTAGTGCATTTCTCCTATCCATTTCAATTCATATCCTTAATCATTATAAATCTATCACACATTTACATTCATTCACACTACATATTAAGAGGGAAACCTACGATCTCCTTCTTTATTCTTATTTTCAATAGATTGATTCATTTATGCATTGATCCTTTTTGGGTTGATCAATTTGGATCCTTGCTTTGTGCATTTGAGAATAAAGGGGAATTTCTTATTTATCCCTCCACTCTAAACATTAAATGTAAGGTGATAAGTGATTTGAGCATCAAAACACTCTTATTCTAATATCATCATTTCCTACCTTACATTTTGGTGAACCCGCGATAGACAATTCTTTCTTTTTGGTGTTAGATTTGCATTTCATATTAGATCTTGCATGCATATAGAAGTAGGTTTTATTTTATTCTCTTGCATTTATATTTCAAAATTCATAAAAATCACAAAATTTCTTTAAAAATACAAAAACATTTACATTTTTCATGCTTGTAAAATTACTTTGTGTTTAACATGTATGATTTTTGTTTTAAATACTTTGATGAGGCTTTTGTTGCTAAAGAGGATAGATCCCCTAATGAGGTACATGGAAGTGAGGATGAAATTTGTTCGAATAAGTTCTCCATTGATCCTATTCCTATTTTATCCTCCTCTACAATCTCTTCAATTGACCTTTACCATAGAAGTGAGTTAAGGATAGATGTTACTTCTTCTCCTAATATATATCTTTTCTATGATCCTACTTTAGAATATAATTCTTCCCCCTTTAGGGATCAAGCTTTAAGCGCTCCTAAAATTTTCTTTATTGATAGGGACGATAATCCTCCTATTTGGGATGAACCTTTGGATTTGGATGTTGATTACTCTCTTCCTCATGAAGCCATTATGGATGATTCCACTTTTTGGGATGAACCCTTCGATAAAGACATGGATTTATCCCCTTCTTGTGAAGATTCTTTGATACAAGAGCATGATTTATTAATGGATTACATATTCATACATGATGATGACTCTTTTTCTAAAACACACTCCCCTTATGTGGACATTTTAGAGAAAGAAGAGAACATTATTGATACATTACCTCTAATTGGGATTCCTTCTAGTGAGGAGACATTAGTGGAAAAGGATATGAATTACCTTAATGTTCTCCCTCTTAGTGATGATCCTATGGAGAATCAAGATCCTACCCCATCTTCTCCTAGGATGTATTCCTTTATTTTTTCTTCTTGTGAATCTATCGAACATACTAATGATGACATACTGATTACTGAAGTTCAATTGACTTGTTTTCATATAGCTTCTTTTTATGGTCATGGTTATCATTTACTAGTTAAACAAGGATTCCATAGTCAAGGATGTACTCAGCATAAACAAGGAATTCAAATGCCCTTATAGAATGAGGGGCATGAGCATTCTTATGGCTTGGGATTTAATCCTCAACAACACATCAATGTTACCAACATATCAAATAACACTTCAAAACATGATGACCCTATGAAGGAATTTGACCAAGAATCTCTTTTGCCTAAATTCCTTCATGCTAAGATAATTACTAGACCTAAAAACAAAGAGAAACGTAGTCTATACTTGAAGATTCTTCCTTTTTGTTTCTATCATAGATTTCATGATCACTCTAATGAATATCAAGCTTTACATTATAAGATTAGGCAGCTCATTTATAGTAAAGTTATTTATATATCATATGGAAATGAGTTATATTTCAATCCTATTTTCTCTAAATAACATTTATGTTCCTATTATTGAACTCTACATTATGTAAGCAATGCTAGCCTAAATCCTTGGGGACTCGTTGTCTTGTATAATGTTGTGAGTGATATAATAGGTCCCCTTTCATCCTTGTCCCTACATTTGGGGGGCAAGGATACCATCTCCTTCTCTTCTATCTTTCCGGGATCCACTTTTCCTTGGTTAAGCAATATCTATTTATTATGTGATATCCAATCATACATGAAAATCTTGTTTTGCATTAAGGATCTGTGTCCTTGATTATAACCTATTTCATTATTTTTGGGTTTCCATGGTTGATAAATCTCTCACCTTGGAAACTGAATAGTGTGGTATCCCTCACATGGGTTACTTTCTCACTTCTTACATTATCTCTCTTTTCTACAACAACATTTCTTGATATAATTTGATATATCGCTTGCCTACACACCTGGGGGGCAAGGTATTTTCCTTCTTCCTCTATCTAAGGATCTACTTTCGTTAGCTTAGTGGCATTTTTTATCATATAACATTATTTCCTTATAAAGATGTATGTGTTTGACTATGGATACCCTCTTATATAAGAGGTGATTGTCCTAGGTCATCACCTCTTCTTTATTTTGTAAATTATGTTCTGTATAAACTCTTGCTCTTGCTTTGGGTTAGAGTTTTATGCCTTCATCCTAAGATTCCTCGTCCTCTTGATTACAGGGGGCTTGATGATTGAATCTTTGTTCCCTCTTTTCTTTGGAAGATGATATTTATCTTAGGCACTCCTCTACAATGGGGGTCTTGTTGATAAGATCTCTTTCTCTTTGAGGATCCTTTTTCCATAAGTGACATATCCATTTCTTGATTATCTATGTTCTTGAATGTAAGGGTCAAGACTCTTCGCTAAGAATATGGTATATATTGTTAAGTTGGATATCTCCTTATCTTGTGAAGTAGGTATCCTCTTTTCTCTTCCTTATCCTGCCTAGTGGGTAGTCATGATAAGGAGGGGGCATATATAGGGTCTCCCTTGTACTATAGTTTACATTAATTTACATTTTGCAGCATGTTAAATCCTCGGAAGGTAATGCACATAAGTTGCTAAATCCTGAAGGGACACACATTTTTACTTTTACTTTTTCTAAATCCTCGGAAGGTAACACACATAAGTTGCTAAATCCTGAAGGGACACGCATTTTTTCTTTTATTTTTGCTAAATCCTCGGAAGGTAACGCACATAAGTTGCTAAATCCTGAAGAGATACACACCCTTTTAAATTTTTCAATATGCTAAATCCTTGGAAGGTAACGCACATAAGTTGCTAAATCCTGAAAAGATACGCATTTTATATTCATAGTGATACAAGAATGTGGATCTATGGATATTTTCAAAAGCCATCAGAAGACACATTACAATTACAAGCACAATTTATGGGTGAACCTGTTGGGCTCTCCCTCCTTGGTGATTCATAGTAAGGTGGGCTTCTTACTAGGAAAGGTAATCAGTTTCCCTTCTCTCTCTTTTGCTTTCATGCTAGTAGGATTAGATCATGAAGCTATGTTATCTATAGTGTTGCTCTTGTCTTGCTTATGTAATCATGTATGTTTCCTATGATTGATTTCTCTTTATTTTTCATATCTTTATGCATGTATGTTGAGTTAGAATCCTTGGTATAGGGAATCATGTCCTTGACTTTGTGGTGTTCTACCTTGTTGTGATCCACCAGATTCTTTCTTCTAACTTTACCGCAAGCATATTCAATTTCCATACTTCCGCTAAAGTGGGGGCTTAATGTATCATCTTAAAATGGAAGCACTTCCATGTTAAGAACAATTAGCCCTCCTTAGGGGATATTTTTGACCACCATCATATCATCCCCTCATTTTTGCATCATCCCCTACTTCTGTGCCTGTTTAGGTTCCTGATTGGGCCTCTCCGGGCACCTTCTATCCTACCTGGCACATTTTCCAGGGGTTCTGACCCCCTGGGTCAAGGTTGACCTCAACCTTGACCTAGGTCAGTGTAAAAATCAACCTTAACCTAGGTTGGGGTTGACCTCAACCTTGACCTAGGTTCCCCTTCCAAATCTAGAAGCCTGTCAGCTGCCAAAGGTCATCAAAAATTCATTTTCCTACTTCCGAGTCGGCTGTTTTGGGTTCCAAAGCGACAAATCCTAAATTATATTTAATATAGGTCCTAATCTAGGGGCATGGTTCTAATTGTAATTTAATTCTCCTATGTCAGCCTCTCTAGAATATTGTGCCCTAGTTTCATATAAAAGGAAGCTTTCTCCTCTCATTTTCTCTAAGTAAAAAGCTAAGACACAAGAGGCAATTCTAATTCTCTCCAAGTGAAATCAAGAAAGAGTTCAAGAATCCATTTTTCTAAATTTTCCCAAGATTTCAAGGTTTTCAATTCTTCCTCTCAAGCATTCATGCTCTCCATTGAAGATCAAGGATTCAAGCTCTCAAGCCTTTGAAGGGATTTGGTTCAAGCATTCAAAGATTCATCATCTATCCATCATGGTGGTGTGATTTTCCTTCAAGATCCTTTGTGCATCCTCAAGACTTATTCATCCTCTTCAAGGTGTATTCCAAGCATAAAATCATGGAGGTTTATGGTTTCTATTGATTCCAAGCTTTTATATTCACATACTTGCTTACATTTGAATTACATTGGCATATCTATTCAGTATCAAAGCTTCATTTTTAGATTCAATTCTACTACTTGCTAGCATTCTATAATTTATTGATTTCAAGTTTAATTCCTAAATTGGGGTTTGACTAAAGAAAACCCCTCCCCCCCAACAAACAAATCTCCTTTTTCTTGTAGGTACAGCTTCAAGATTGAAGATTTGAACTCAGATCTGGGTAACCTTTTTAGCAAACTATCAAGATCTGAAAATAGATTTTCTGTTGAGGCAACACACGTTAGGGTCGAGATTATTAGGTCAGGGGTAACATTTGTGGGTCAAGGTCAAAAATTTTCTCAATATGGTGTCAAATCAAATAAAGATTTATGGGTTTTGTTCATCTCTGCATTCCGGTTCTGGATCATACTTCAGATTTTCTAGAAATAGAGTACAGACCCCAGAAAACAACATTCTTTGACCTGCAATATTTCAAGGTTAGTGCATTTCTCTTATCCATTTCAATTCAAATCCTTAATCATTATAAATATATCACACATTTACATTCATTCACACTACATATTAAGAGGGAAACCTAGGATCTCCTTCTTTATTCTTATTTCCAATAGATTGATTCATTTATGCATTGATCCTTTTTGGGTTGAAAATTTTGGATCCTTCCTTTGTGCATTTGAGAATAAAGGGGAATTTCTTATTTATCCCTCCACTCTAAACATTAAATGTAAGGTGATAAGTGATTTGAGCATCAAAACACTCTTATTCTAACATCATCATTTCCTACCTTACATCTACATCTACCATCCACTTCCCCTACACTCTTTCCGTACCCCTGACAACATGTGCCAATATTGATCCTGACTATATCCCCCTATCAAACTCACTTCCCTTCCATCCATCCAAACACTTCCTACCACCATATCCCTTACCCTACATATATCCCTCATCATAACCATCTTATCCCTGCATTTGCATAAGCCACTCATCCCAAATAAGGTTGTACCAACATCCAGTGATCACTCTAAATGGGTTCCTAATACCTTCATACATAACTTGATGCTTGAGTCCTTTGAGTCCTCCATCCATATCCTCATTATCATTCCCTCCATAAAAATCCCTCCAAAAATTCCCAAAAGTTGAAAAAGTCAAAAAATCATAAAAAGTAAAAAAAAAAAAGTAAAGAGAAAAAAATTCCTCCAATGGTGAAAACTTGGCAAACAGGCACCTTGGACAAGTACCATGATTAAAACTAGGCAAAAAGGCATTATTTGTAATCCCTGGACATCTAGTTTCTCTTCACGCTTGGGGGCACGCTCTTCTATCTACCTCTCCATCCCTTCCTCTATCTCATCCGCCTACCATACCTATCATATCTTATCCAGTTTACTTCCTCCATCCTCCTTTGGGTCTTGATGACAATAAAGGCTACTATGTATACATGCTCTAGATACCTCTTGCATCAATTTCCCCATTAAATATTCCCTATCTTCATGTCCACCCATCCTTCCTCCCATTCATATAATCCCTTTGAATGCCTCTATCTTCCTTATCCACTTGTTATCCTAGCTTCCATCTACCTCCCTCATCCTCTTTTCATCCCATTTTCCATCCTACTATACCCCTGCTAAAGCCTCATCATGCATGCCATATCCTAAGTGGGGGCACTTTATTCCTTTGTGACATAGTCCTTGGCAACCCTATCACATCCACCTTTCATCTCCCCATCGTTCTCTACTTCCATCTTGTCATACCCAATCCACCTTTCCCTTCTTCATCCCCCTCTCCTATCTTCCTATCATCCCCAATCTATCTATCTCCCAATCATCATCTCATATTGTCCTATCATCCTCAATCCACCCATCTCCCAATACTCATCTCCTATCGTCCTGTCATCCCCAATCCATCCATCTCCTATCATCATATCATCCCCAATCCATCTATCTCCTATCCTCCTATCATCCCCAATCCATCTATCTCCCAATCCTCATCTTCTATCGTCCTCTCATCCCCTGTCACGCCCAAAATTTAGGGCAAAAATACAACATTTTTTTAAAGCAATTAATGATGTAGTGTTGAATTGTAGTTGCGAGTTTTCTAAAGTTTCCAAACCAATTTCTATGTTTGCAATGTTTAAGAAGTAGGTTGCACGAATAGGTAAGTTGCTAAACTTACTATTAGGGTCAAGGGGAATCATGACGACATGCATGTCAACATCCCTCAACCCATTCGTAAGTATCTAGGTTTAATTTGTTTAAACACGGTCATTTTCTTAACTTTCTAATTAAATTCTAATGAAGGGAATTAAATTAATGAAATAATTACATTAATATCCATTTTGCTACATTAAGTCCCCCTTGGGATAGACAACATCATGATCTTAAAATTTAACATTAATGAAGTTGATACAATCAATTTAATTACTCTTTTCCATAGAATTTGACGATGTTGATATTAATTAATCTAATAGATTAAATTGGTTAATCTTGTATTACATAAAAATTCCTCTCTTTTTAAGTAGTTTAATAAAGTCCAACTATGTCGTTTAAAATCCTCTAAATATTTACTATAATCTCAAATCAATAATTTAGTTCTCATTATTTAGTCCATGTTTAATTGAACCCTCTTAAAGTCTATTTAGTAGAAATACAATAGTAATAGACCAGATTTATTAAAACTGATTATTTAATATTCTTTAATAATTAGACCTTTTAAAATGTCACTAATAAATATATTTGATTACCTAATTAGAAATTAATTTAATATTCGTCCATAAGGTAAGCTCTTAATAACAGTTTATTTAATAATCATCGAGATGCATTATTTAAATAATTATTTACATTTCAAGGGCTTCCATTTATATCTCAATTAAATTAATTCCCCACCATAATCTAAGTTATTTAATATGGTCAAAAGTCAAAATAGAAAAAACAAGAGAAAAAGAATTCCCTCCCAACACAACTAAATTTAAAGTTTCCCATTTAATTCACTTTTTAAAATATGAAGGTGATTTTCAGAACTCAAAAATGAAACCCTAATCTCATCTTTTTTCTTTCCTCTTCTCTATCTATCTTGCTTTGAAACCCTAGGCTTTCTTCTTTCTTTGGTTGTCTATTAGAATTCTTTGTGTTTGCAGGTTGAAAATGGAAATCATGGGGGATCCATATATATATATAATGCTATGTATATATATTTATATATATCTATATATTATATAATGTTGATATATATTTTAGAGAAATGAAACCCTGCCATGCAAGGTATTCATTTTTTTTCTCTTCTTTAATGGGGCTGCAAAAATGATTTGTTCTTGAAACTCTAATATTTTTTAGTTTTGCTCTTTAGTTGGAAGCCATGAAAGATTCAACAAGAATATATATATATATATATATATATATATATATATATATATATAGTTTTGTATATATAT
>MU228138.1:3627188-3645711 GCA_018584345.1 Thuja plicata
TCATCATTTTCAGCTAGATTTGATGCACCATATTGAGGAAATTTATCGCCAACATCTATTTCACTTTCAAGGATTACAAGTAATGTCTGTATTTTTTGGTGGCTGATTATCAATATTTCATGCTGGAGCTGAGAGCTAGCTCAATCTAAAACATTGTTATCTTCATTTCTTATTGAGTTTTTGAGGGTTTGCATGCACATTAGTCATCATTTGCTTAGCAGCAGATCAGTGGAATACCAGCACTTATGGGTCAAATAGCATCAGCCATACAACCTCTAGACATCATTTCAGCCATACAAACTTTAGGCATCATATCAGCCAATTGTCATCATTCTATATTGTTTATCAGCATCAAGGAGGGCCTGATGAGACTTGGAGGAGCTGTACTAGCATTTTTTACTCCTGCACAGCCACTTTTTGCATCATTTTAGCAGCCAACACAATTCTAAAATCCTTGCTGCCAACTACAGTAGTTCATACCACGTATTGGAGGGTTCCAAAACAAACAAGACTCTTTTAAGCATGTCTAGATCTGCATTTACGGCAGTGTTACTCTGGGACATGTCCCGGCATAATTTGACCCGTCTTGGAAACGGGGACGTCTCAGAAATTCAGAAAGGCGTCCCCTGGCTGTCCCATAGTATTAATGTTTGAGTTTCGATATTTTGTTGGACTTCAACTCTCATGTGAACTTTCAATGTAAATTATTTAAGACAAAAATTATATATTAAAGTTCTAGAATGTATATAAGCATGCTTTATCCATGTTTTTGTATGGATATTTAAAATTTCCCTATATATTTAAAATTTTCCCTGTTTTTAATATAGCCGCTCCTCTGCCGTTCCCTTCATCCCCTAAAATGAAAAAAAATCCATCCTGAAAATGCTTTTCCCCATCCCCCATCTCCCCGTCCCGGAAACTCGGGGTAATGTAGGCATTTTGTGGTTGATCTTTTAATACTAAAATTAGAAAAAATTTGTTTCATGCATTGTAATCATTTCCAGCTCAGTGGGCAAATAAAATCAAATCTCTATGGGCTCTCAAATTCATTATCTGATGTTGATTGATGCTGACATGATTATTTCAAATCAGATCTAAGTGTTTGGGAGTAATTTAGGGTTTATAAGAGCAATTGTAATTTAGGAGGTAGATCATATGAAGTGCTGATTCAGCAATTGAGGATTTCCTAAAGTGTTTTTAGCCAATTCTTTTCAATTTTTATTTTCTGTTACAGCTTGGCTCGGTTTTCAAATTTTAGAAAACATACAAATATTGCATGATTTTAATTGGGTACATTATAGCGCCATGCAAATCTCAAAGCCTGAATTAAGAAGAGAAAAGTTAGAAACATTATCTTTCAAATAAAGCACTCAACCTGTGATCTTATTTGTGGTCCATATTTAACCCTCCTCTTTCATTCCCTTTCTAATTCAGCAATGTTTATCCACCTTTACAAGTTGTCATAGTTGCATTTTGCAAATTTCATGACAACTAAGTGATAATTACAAATTGCCAAAATAAAACTACATGTGAGAAATGAAATACAATTTAACAATTAAATATAAATATTGGAAAAGCAAGGTTAAGACAACTTTTAACAACAATTTCATCTTTAATCGTTAGTATCAGCCCATTAGTGTACCTTGAAACATTTTTTCAATATTTTTAGAATGACCAGCTCAGATTGTGAGTCTGTGCAATGGAGATTTTGTAACTTGTTAAAAACTATAATAGAATAATCAGAAGGCAAAAATTTATGTTTCATCTCTTTTAACATTCTAACCTACAATTTGAGGTTCCAAGGCTCACCGCGAGTCATGCGGGTACCTCGGGTCAATGAGTCGAGCCACCCTTGGCGGCTCAAAATGACCCTGACTCGTGACTCGGCTGGCCAGACCATTTGAACTGCGTGACTCGCCAAGTCAGCGAGTCAGGTGGTCTGGCCCGCCGAGTCTGAGCCAACTGACTCGACTAGTGTCAAGGTAAAGTTAGCATTTAAAAAACATAAAACACTACTTTTGGTACCTTGGGTTAGTGAGTCGAGCCACCCTCGGCGGCTCAAAATGACCCTGACCCGTGACTCGGCTGGCCAGACCATTTGACCCGCGTGACTCGCCAAGTCAACGAGTTAGGTGGTCTGGCCCGCCGAGTCTGAGCCAACTGACTCGGCTAGTGTCAAGGTAAAGTTAGCATCTAAAAAACATAAAACACTACTTTTGTAAACTTTTTTTTAACTTATTTGAATTTCTAACTTGCAGCCCTAAAAATATTCAATTTAAGATGCAAAAGTCATGTCTAAAATCCGAGTGGGTCACTGTGTTTCAATAAAACCATCAAACAAAAGCTACCCTTCCCTATGGTAGTTGCAATTTCTTGAGTTCTTGTGCTTTGTTCGACAAGTAAGAGATTTGGAAATTGCATTTTTGGGCTTTATCAGTACTGTTTTTGGCATCTTAAAAATTCAAGAAAATGATGCACTACCCCCGGACCCCGCAAGGGACGCTGCCCCTCGACCCTGTTGGCAGTGCTGCCCCTTGACCTCACTCGCTGGGGGTGTTGCTTCAGACCCCCATTTTATTTTTGAAGTACTCTACAACTTTGAGTTTGCACAGTACGAGTCATTATCTACACTCTTGTCATTAGTCTTCTTGGATATTACTTGATGTATACTTGTCATCTGGAAGACAACTTTTTCTTTTTGGGGGGTTGATGTAGTTGGCATAAAATGCCTATTGTTGTGTTTGATAATATTGGTTATTTGTCAATGTATTAATTGTCGTCAAAGTATTAATTTGCGTTTGTACTTGTGTGATCGATGTATATTTATGTATTTGATCAAATTAGCTTCTATTTGATGATGTTATTGTGTCTTTAAGCTTTATTCAATAATGGGTGCATGAAACAAGATTTAAATCCTTAAATTTCTCTAAAATTCAAGGGTTTTTTCACTTTGCCGAGTTACGAGTCGAGTTGGGCTTGCCGAGTCCGAGTCTGGGAACTTTGCTTTGAATATTTTTTTTCTCCACAAATTCTTTCTTGTTGTAGTCCCACCATCATGATGCATGGTCCTCTTGGAGCAAACAGACTCCCTCGGAGTTTTCAGTTTGCTACAAATCAAAGTACTTCTCCATGTCTAGTTTCTAGTAAATCAACTTTTCCAAATTCAGACTACTGGCATAACTGGGTTATTGCATTCTAACCTTGCTTCCCATATTAGCTATAGCCTTAAGTTCCCTTTGATCATGTTTTTCTAACTCGTTGTTTTTTGTATCAATCACATCTTTCTACACTCTTCTTTTTTGGGCAGTTTCACATTGCTTCCATTTGAACCTGTAAATCTTGATGGTTTTGAATAACTCTATGCTTCCAAAATCTCTAGGGTCTCTTACACCCCAAACAGAACTCCTAGGCACTTCAATATGCTCTGGTACCACTTGGCACAGTTGCTGAAGTGGGTCAGGGAAAACCAATAGATTCCAAGCAATGCAGACCAGAGTTAAAAATCAGAAGTGTAAAAAAAATTCAATTATAAAAATGAAGTCAATTAAAACCTTCAAGTATCAATTTGAGAGCTGACGAGTTTTTACTTTTTGCATTAGCACTAGACAGTCGTAGTCCTAAATGCAGCGACACAGATTGTGAAAGTCATTCACAATGTGAATGAATTCCAAAAATGTAAACAAAACCAGAAAGCAAATTCCAGCAACTTAGGCTTACAGTGACCAGAGACTTTGGCTTGTATTTCAATTACATTGCCACAACTTGGTCACTCAGACTTAAAGTTCTGCTGATGTTAGAAATTATCTGCCTCAGACTCACACTTCTACGAATCAATATGTAGCAAATTCAAAAGATACCTGTTGGAGATACAAGAAGGCAGCTCTTCAATTGCAAGCAGAAGAGCTGTCCCCAAATGTTGCATGGATTTCTTTTCTTATAGGCCCTGTTTTGACCACTCCCAAACTTCTCGAATTCACGAGGATAAAATATAATATGTTTTCTAAGATAGTTCGCCAATCAGAAAGTTCATGTCACCAGACATCCCATGAGAAAGTCCCAACTTGGAATTTACTGTCCCATATGAGACACCTTTGGACAAAAAAAAACAGAGTTATCTTCTCTCTCTTTTTGTTTGATATGGATTGTCCTTGGATCTACTTGACTGGCATTATACCCAAGATCTGAAAAGTATGTTGGGTGTAGGTGTGAGCTGAGTCTAGTGGAATGTCATATACTTTTGCTGCCGCTTCAGATTTCACGTCCTTGCCTTGTCTTTATTTCCAACAGACAAATTTTAGCCATATGTGCATAGGAATTCTATTTCTACATTTTGAGAATACATATCAAGGGTTTGCAGTTTTACCTTGCCCTCATTAGGAAATGGTTGAAGGGGCTACTGGAATTTTGTCAACAGCTTCTGTTAAGAGCACTTTGAAGTTTGGAGTGATTGACACTAAAATATTCTGGTGTAATATCGGAGTTTTAGCTATACTCCAGTTTCTTAGACGTGTGAACCCAAAACTAAATATGGGATTCCATTTGGTAGAACAATCCCCCTTAAATCTACAAGAGGAAGCTGCAAAATTCCATCTATTTTCTAATGGCTGCTCAAACTATCCTGTCAAATGCTCCATGCTCTGCATTTTAAATGAAAATTTATCTCCTTCCTGTTTTAACAAATCAAACATTTCAATGAATCACCACGGCAGAGATAATCTTAGTAATAATTGGTGGATTGTGTCCTTAGCTACCCGTTTCTAAGGAGCCTCAGAATCTGCATTTTCAGATCTAACAGCTCAGTCAATTTTTTTAATTAATATTTCAAACATGTACATACTGTAAATAGGAAGAAGAATATTTGATGATTAGGCAAAAGAACTCTCTTCATTTTCTTCAATAGTTGCTAAAACATATTTAAGTTGGATTTGAGTTTAACTTTATTTAAAAAATCTCAAATTATGCCGCCATATTTTTCCTTTACATCTTTTGTTTAAAACAATGGACTTTCAATGACTCTAGTTAATGGCTATTTGCAGTGTTATGCTTTTGGTGGCTAATCAAGCTTAATTTTTTTTAATTTTCAGAGACTATATTAGGAAATGTTATTTTCTCAATAGTTCAAATTTTTGGCATTAATCACTGTACGTACTCAAGGAAGGTCTACTGGAAGGATATTGGTGTAGTTCAGGCTGCATTATTCGACTCTGTAGTTTTTGCATGCTGCAAGTCTATGCAGGACAGCAACACGGATGGCAGTTGTAGATTATCACAGCCTTACCCGGAAAGAGCTTCAAACTCTGTGTAAGAAACATGGAATACCTGCAAATAAAAAAAATTCCTTTATGGCAGATGCTCTTACTTCGATCTTGAAGGTATTTGCCACTACTATTCTGTTTGAATCTATTTAAACAATTTAAATTAAGTACTTTTTAAAGTTAAATCATGTGGAGCATAAGGGTATACCTGAGGAGATACAGAAAACTGTAATCCTGAACTTCTAGACATCACATATTTATTTGAAACCAAAATTTGAAATTAATCATAAAATAAGCTATATGATATATTTGATAATTGCATTTTGATTTCACTTGTCATTGGAAAAGGTTGGGTTGTTCAGTTATCTAATATTGATTCATCGATAGGGTCGTTCAGTAATCTAATACTTATTCAACTAACTCTTCAATGTTGAAGGTTGATAAGCCAAATGAGTTTGGCTCAGCAACTCCTACAAACTTACCTGTAGGGAACAAATCCATTCCTTCTACACTAAAAATACAGAATAATAGGGGAGATCTTACTGCATCAAAAGTTCCTTATGGAAGTACATTTTGCTCTTTGGAAATTCAGTCTCAAATAAAAGAACCGATTGAGGAAGATGCTATCCCTTCAACAATGGATACCCATACTGATGATTTCACTGGAGAAAAATCAAAGAGAGAAGAAGAAAAAATTGATGATAGTGATACAACCAAGACCTCTGAAGGAGAACAATTTCTATTGCATGTTGCATCAACAGGTACAGCTGATCAGAAAGAAGTTTACCATCATGCTAATCAGCAAACTGAACCTGGTCCAGATACTCCTATAGCCCTTTATGAGGATGTGATGGTAAGGATATTCTTTAAGATAATATCTTTAAATATTTTTGCTACCTTTTGAATTCTTGATCGTGTGGTATCAGTCTTTTGTGGTAAATCAAAATTTGAAGTTATAAATCTAGTGATCCTTTTATAATGTTAGGTGGTATTTTTCCTGGTTATGTTTTCCTTTCTTGGATGATCAGGAGGAACTTTGCCAACAGGCTAAATTTGTTACTAGAAAGGGTGATGAATATTCACTGTGTTGCACGTCCAATTCCTCTCTCTGTAAAGATGTGAATGATAGACTGGACAATGATACCAAAATATATACTCATGATTGGAAGACAACTGTGGATGTGCAAAAAGTGGATCATTTGGGTCAGGTGAGATGCATACAGATAGAAGTATTTCCTATTTGTTCAGAATATTTTCCTTACTTCTTATCCTTCTTATCCTTATCTCTTTATGAGGATGTGTTGGTGTGGATTTTCTTGTCAGATAATAGCTTTTATCATTTGGCCACCTTTTGAGCTCTTGACCATATAGTATCGGTCTTTTGTGGTAAATCAAAATTTTAAGTTATAGATCTAGTGATTCTTTTATAATGTTAGGTAATATTTTCCTGGTTATGTTTTCCTGTCTTGGATGATCAGGAAGAGCTTTGTCAACAGGTTAAATTTGTTACTAGAAAGGGTGATGAATTTTCACTGTGTTGCACATCCATTTCTTTTCTTTGTAAAGATGTGAATGACAGGCTGGATCATGATACAAAAATATATACTCATGATGAGCAGACAACAGTTGATATGCAAAGAGTGGATCATTTGGATCAGGTGAGTTGTATACAAATAGAAATATCTTGTGTTTGTTCAGAATATGATCCTTCCTTCTTGTCCTACGAACACAGCATTGTTTGATGATGATCATGTGGCAATTTTTACTTCTGCAGCATATTTATTTTTGAAGCTGGTCAATTCAGTGGTCTGAATATTTAGACATCAGCTGTTTTTAATGGTTATACATCTCTCCTTTGGTTTGTTGATGATCAGGAAAAACACTGTCAACAGGATAAAGATGCTACCAGAAATGCTGATGAAGAATCCCTACATCACACATCCAGCTTTTCCCCTTGTCCAGTAGTGAATGTGGGTGACACCCATGAAGACAAGACTTCCCCTGATCATGAGGGGCCAATTCACGTTGAAGGAGCAGACCTTTTGTATCAGGTAAGGACAAGGGGATATGCTAATGTGCTGCTTCCCTTATGGTACGATCTTCCTGTTGAATTCATATTCTGGTTATTTTTATTAGACTGTTAGATAACACAGTGGCTGCAGTATTGGTATCTCAAATATTGAAGCAATAGCAACCACATATTCATATTGCTTGGTAAGTTGGTTTTGTTTCGCTTATTTAGTTAGTTGATCTTGTGGATTTTAGGAGAAAGAGATATACATGAAAGATCAGAAAGAAACTGATATAGATCCAGCACTATCATTATCTGGTGAAAGGCTGGAAAATCACAATCATAATGATAAAGAAAAGATTAACCAGGGGCACATTGACATCGATGCAAAGAAAATGGCTATAGATGTTGAAACAGTGAAACATGATCAACCAAGCAATCAATCACCATCTTGCAGAGGAAATGATAAGGAAAAGAACGGCCAGAGGCACATTAACACTGATGACAGAAAAGATTTGTCTGCAAAGGAAATGGTTATATATGATGAAATGGTGAAACATGATCAACCATGCAACCAACCGCAATCTTGCAGAGGAAATGATCAAGTTAAGAAAAGTATGGTCAAGATTCAGACAGCTGAAGTTTCTAACAAGTCTTCTTCGTTTCAGTTTTTTGTCTCCTGTGATAATGGGATTAAGCTATTTATTGACCTTGAAAATTCCAGTTCATCAGAATGGATGAAGACCCACAATTATGAATTTTCATTTTGCCAAGAGTTGGATGAGCAAAAACATTGTGAGCATTCTGAGTTAAAATCAGCATGCTGTCCAACTATTTGTAAAGTTGATGTGACAGCAGAAAACAGGAAAGTTAAGTCAGATAAGCTAACTGATTTTCAGCCCCTGACTTCAGATTTTGAGAGGTTTTCAGATCAAAATCCAACTACATGCTCTTCAAAATTCCTTAGAAGCCAGAATTTTGGCTCCATATTGCCCTTTGCCTTTGCCAAGAAATCAAATGTTAGTAGGGAGCCGAGACCCACTTCTTCATTCCTTATACCCCCACATGGTGCAAATAGAGGCTTGTCTACTTTCATGACTAAGAAATCAAGAAGACTCTCATCTACTTTAATGTCTCGAAAAAATACAATAAATGTTTCATTTTCCCCTTCAGCAATTGGAGACTCACACAAATCTGTTAGCACACAGGTATAGAGATATTTTGTTGTCCTTTATACTTTCCTTGCTAAAGCTTATTTAATTTTAGTTTAAAATATGTTGCTGAATGTCATCATATAGATTCATAATCTAATTTAAAAAATAGACCTGATGGTAATGTTAGCACATTTAAAGAGTTCCTCTAACTGTTCATCTAACAGTTACATAATTTGATAATGTTTGTCATCTATGTGCGTGCAATTGACAGGTTAACTGCTCATCTGAAAATTCTTGGCCAATAAAGGCAGCAGCACCATCAAAAATACAAAATTTCTCTGTTAAGCTGCCGGAAAAAGAACTGTCACTTGCCAAGTATCATCCCAACACAAAAACTACCTATTCTATAAATGAACCTGCCACTCCACATGCTTTTGTTGAAACAGTATCTGTAATGAATCCCATCAAAGAAGGATGTCAAGATGTTGAAATGTTGGATAAAGACTTGGACAATTATTCTACCAAAAGCCCCCAAAGCAAAGCAGACAATGAACACGACTTTCGTCTTGCTGAGGTGTGTTGTTTTCCTAAAATGCTCAAAAGGAATAGGAATTTTGATGTTTGCAGCCCCTCCATTTGTTGCAATCAAAATATTAGATGATTTACTTTTTAATATTGGGTGAATGAGCCAGTAGGCCCAAAGATAGTTATTATTTTGTGTAGATGAGGCTCTAGGTAGGCCACACTTATCAGGTGAGATGTGTTATGGTGCATATTTGGCTATTTGTTTTCGGTGTGTGGAAATACAGTATATTTTTTTGTAGTATTTGGGAAATAATTTACTCACCAATACTTGATAAATCTTTCAATTTCATTAAAAAATAATCTCTTTTTGAACAAGTGGAGGACATAGAGCTTTCCTTGGGTTTGTCAATTGGAGTTAAAGCAAAGTGGAGGTTATATGTAGAAACTTCAAATATATCCTAGAAAATTTTATCTGGAGTGTTGTCTTCCAATTTCTTAAAAGTTAGTTGCATTTTCCATTAGCAGATATGCATATATGAAAGGTGTTTAATGCAATCATGCAGATTATTTTGATGTATGGGTTGTTTAAGGTATAGTTCAGATCAATTTTAAGTATTGAACTTAACTGATGATTTTGGAAGTCTTTGAGCACTGGTCCAGGTTAATTCATGCATATTTTTATTTCTTTTCCTGGCTAAAAACCAGAACTTGATGGATTTTATCTTTTACAGGACTATCAGATTACTGACAAAAAAGTTGAGAGGTTAGCAATGCCTTGAACCCTCAAAATGTTTTGTATAGAGTACTGTTCAATTTAAAATAAATTCTCAAATCTTTATGTTTTATTTCAGTGTGGCACAGATGAATTCTCCCCATAATTCTCAGAAGCAAATGCACAAGAAAAGCCTGTTGGAAGATTTCCAAGTTGAAGAGAATAGAATAATTACAAGGTACAAGGATGAGTATAAGAAGTCTCCATTTACTAAATGTTTACGAGGCATGAAAAATTTAGCAAGAGCTACTACCTTACGAGCAGACATACTAGCCAGAAGAAGGGGATTACCTCTTGTGAGAAATAGTTCTGGATTTCATAATCTTTCTTACCAGAGTGAAAATGTACAAGGGAATAAAAGCCAGGAGGAAATTCTAAGAGTTGAGATTGGTAATGAAAATGGTGCTTCTCCCGAGGTTTACCATGAGACAGACCTTTGCATTTCTTCTATAAAAAGAGAAAGAGAAAGAGCAGATCCAGTAATCTTTCCAAGTGTACACGAAGATAGATATCTGTCTGTTTCTCCTTTAACTCTGGGGAAGGATCCTATGCATAATTTCTGCAATATTGCGATGCCTTTAGCATACAATGGGCCAGTAATAACAAGTACTTCAACAGTTCTTCCAAGAGACGAGGCACTACAAAGCAGCACCATAATTATAGAATCAAATCCAAAGTTGTCTGAAAGACAATATTCACAAGTACCTCCCCTAGCGCATCAAGAGAAACTTATTTCTGTTTATGGATTAATTCCAGGGAAGGACTTTTTGCAAAATATTGGCAATATTTCTGCCCCTTTACCGTTAGCGGAGCCAGTTATGGCACATGTATCAACAGGAATTGACAGGGAGGAGGAGAGACAAAACAACATCACAAGTGGTGATTATAATCCAAAATTGCGTGGTCGATCCTTGCTGCCATTAGCAAAGAAGCGATTCTTTGAAAAAGCCTTGGCAGAATCTACAGAGAGAATGCAAGCACAGAGAACACAACACAATGATCTGAACCATCTTTCTGGACAAATGAATTTATCTGAGAAGGTTCCCAATAACAGGAACAACAAAGATTATTTGTTGAGTCCAAATTTGATTAACTCTTGCATATTAAAGACTGAAGACGGGCCTACTGAAAAGGTCAGTGAGAGTCAGACCAGACACCAGGAACAATTAAAGACCCCTCTGAGAGGGGAGTCTAAAGAAAAAGCAATGGAAGTTGCCAAGAATAAATCATTTGTTGAATCGAATGAGAATGAGACACGGAACAACACAGGTAACTTACTAGATTTAAATTGGATCAACTCTTACTTATTGGAGACAGAAGATGGACATAATAAAAGGGTCAGTGGAAGGCAGAAAAGACACCAGGAACAGTTTAAGACTTCTTTGAGATGGAATTCTAAAGAAAAGGCAGTGAAAGTTGCTAAGGAAATGGCCTTTGTTCAACGTAATGAGATCATAAATTTGAAAAGGGGAATCACAACAGTAAATTAGATCCCTTCCAAAGGGAATTACTGCAGCTTTTGGCTTCTCTCTTCTAACAGGAGTGCCCTTTAGATGAATATCTTCATTCATCGTTGCTGACAAGAATGTGATTGAAAACTTTGTTGTCAAACATTGGTACAGAAAGACAACTTTCAAAATCTGCTTCATATTCGAAAAGACTGTCATGCTAGCAGAGGCAAAACAGCTTGACGATGCCAGATCCAAAGAATGGACACAGCATGGTTTGATTGGAGCCACAACAGACCGTGATCAGCATAAAAAATTCTCGGCCCTACAAAGGAACCATTTTTAGGGCTTGGAATGCAATAGCTATGAGAGGGTCCAGCTGCCATTTTTCTAGAAAATTCTAACAAAGATCAATTCCTGTCTGATTTTCTTGCATCAAACATGAAAACATTTCAATTGCACTTGTCCACAGCAACTCATTGGAGGTCGTGGGGTGCAACAGCGAATTTTCCGGTTATTGCCAATTTGACACGTGTAATTGATGTTCAAGAACTATATAATTAGCTTATTAAATATAATTAGCATTCCAGTAAGTTATAAATACAATTAGTTTTCCTTTTGGTAAGTTAAAATAAAGATGATTACCACCTGCAAAGAACATTTCATGTCTCATTTTCTTGCATCAAGTATATATATTTTTAATTAGACAAAGACAGATACTGAATGAGATTTGATTAGTAATCACAGGCCCAATAATATGCTAAAATAAAAGCATAAATATTTTTATGTAAACTTAAATGATGAATGGCATTTGGTACGAGATCATACAAAGATATTATCCTTTTCAATAGTATTTCCATGTGGAAGAGCAGACAGATAGGGATGATGAAGATGGATACTGTTAATTTTTTTATGTTTTTCCTCCTTGAATGTAATGTATAAAAACATGCATTTTAGATCACAGTCAAACCAAATGCTAATATCGCATATGAGGCTTTCCTTGGGATTTTTTTTTTCATTTCTCAACTCCATGACCTAGAGTGGGACTGCAACAACCTTGCCAAACCGCCTGCACCTGGAGTACATAATAGTTATGTTATGCATTTTATATTATCTGCAGGCAGGTGAAATTTTTGTGGTGTTTTATTTACTCAACATGTTATGCATGGTTGTGAGATAATAATCAGTTTCATGTTCAGTAGGCAATGAAATGAGCTTCTAATCAATCAAATCCTTTTATCCACCAAAATGAAAACATACATTAGAAATTGATTTATGCACATGAAAATTGTTATATTTATCATAGTGCCAAACATTATAGTCAAGTCACAAGAACTTACTGTAAAGCCAACACAAAATTGTTAACTCGTGCATATAATTCTACTAGCAGGGAAACCACATTACTTACATGACAATAAAACTTTAATGTTTGCTTCAAGCTGTCTCACTTTATGGAGCCAGAATTTCCTTCATCAGAGAGTAGTATCATATGCTAAGCCGCTGCTGTGAACCAAATCTTCAGTTAAATGTACATTCTTTTTGGTTAAGGTTTGATTGAAATCTGGAACCTCTCATCTCTTTTGTTTCTGGAAATGAATTAACAATCCAACTTATAATGGATCCTTTCTACAATGTTAAATAGATGGGTTCACTGAACCTTTTAAGGCAAACACTGACAACCCTTACCAATCACTTGTCATTTGTCTTTGACACATCTGGGATAACCTTTCTACAGTTCATTTTGGCAGGCTACTACTGTTCTTAATCAGAACCTAGTTGCTTATTTTTTTTCCAGACCAGCTTAGGTTACTGTTAGACACCTAGATTTGCACCCTTTATCCAAGCTCTCATAGTCTTGGTAATCTAGTGTAGCATGGGAATCATCTCAAGGTTGTGGGACCTTTTGCTAACCGAGACGAGACCTCTGGATTCTAGGCCGGTTCCTCTTGATATGTCACCCAAATTTGCTTCTTAACAGGAAAGTAAATTCTTGAGGGAAAAGGGGTAGAAGGAATGCATGAAAGGGAAATGAATGAAAGCAAATTATCCTACTAGGTGATACACCGAAGGTGACCTAAATCTTAATACATTGACTAATCTCAGCATGAAAACCTTGGAACCAAAAGAACACAACTTCCTAGATAGGCTTGCATAAACATTTCATAGAGAGGCCCGAGACAAACAAAGGCTATTCAGGGAAAGAAGTAATTTCACAAACAATAGCATATTTACTATAAGTAGACACAGACTATGACCTGCAAGCAGACATCTACTTTTGCAATTCGGCACAGGAATGAGACAAAATGACAGGGGACTGTAGAATATCCACAAACTCATCTAAATCAAATCATCCACAGTAGTACACACTATTGCAAAATAAAGAGGGCTCAAAGACTCCAATGTTTCACTAGAAATCACTCAATGTACTCTAATTCAGTAAGAGAGATTCAGACAAGAAAGCCTAGGGACAGGAAAAATGTCACAAAAAGCCTTTGCAATATCTAAACATCAATGAAAGATTACAAACTAAAGAAATCAGAGGGCAGGAAGAATGCCACGGATAATTTCCAAGTCAGGAAAACTCTGAGCTCTAAAGCTCTCAAAATTGATATATATACTCCCCAACACACAGGCTTGGAGTCCCCAAAAAAATGTTAAGGGTTACATTATAATATGTTTTTCTCTGAATAACAGAAACCCTAACTGTCCAATCCGTCAGAAGAAATCTGGAATCATCTACTGAAGATCAGATCTATTTTTGAAAAGTAGCTTGCTATAAATGACAATCTCTGGAAAAGGTCGGTGGATCTGATATGAAAGAAGACCAGTCGAAAATACATGGAATGAGGTCTTAATTAGGAAACCCATCTTGGGTCAAATCGACCAAACTATTTGCAGAGAATATAGCCAGAAATCAGATTGCCCCTTCAGAAAAGCTGACTCAACCCCTTACTCCTCCTGAAGGGTCGCCCCTTATCCATCTAATCCTCTGCCAGTCGGCTCTGCCATAACTGTTTAAATCGGATATGCAAGGATATTTGAATTTTTAAATATTTGTATGACAATGGTCACAGCTAGCGTGTATATCTGCATCGACGGCTGAGATCAAAATCTGATTTTACTTTGAAACGTAGCCATAGATGACTTTACTCTACCTGGGCTTCGTATTATAATCTTGGGTCACCTTTCCTTCCTTGTCACTGAATCTCCCAACTGTTCCTTTTAACCTCAGTTATATCGTGAGACTTGGCGACAATGTAGTCTCGCAATCTCCTCATCTTTTTATTAACTCTGCATCCTTTCTGAGACCTAGCGAAAAAGGTGATATCATAGTCACAAAACAAAATGGAATATCCTGTCGCGGTTACGAGACTTGGAGACTGAAGGAGTGTGAAAAACAGGCCCATCAAGACACGCGTTCCCCTGTCACTTGTTTACCATTGCCTTGTCACCACTGTCGCTTACATCAACACTTAACTTAACTCAACCCATTCCTAGCCACGGAGAATCTGGAGACTTGACGACTGGGTAATCTCAAAGTCTCATAAAGGATTCTTACCCCTGCAGTTAATCACGAGACTTCCCGACTGAAAAGGAATTAACCTTATCCCGCTTCTACTCAAGTTACATCCGAGGGTTGAAAAAACACTTAGTCGCAGTACTTCATGATACTTTATTAACCTTGGTTTACATTGGGAGTCCACGCGACTAAAGGGAGCTCTCGGGGTCACTAGATTTTATAGAATATGCCTTTTTCCTTACGTGACTTAGAGACAAAAGGTAATGCTAAAAAGCGCACATGGAACTTTTGAAGAACTTAAGTGACCTGAAAAGGTAATGGGAAAATAGAGTGAGAAATGGCCGAGCTAGGGTTTACCATAAACGCTTAGGATTTTCCTATTTAGGTTATTTGCATGGTCAAGGCAGAACAGGGAACTGAAAAAGATATGCAGAGGACATGACCAAAACCAGAAACCCAAAGTCTTTCACAGGCTGGGTTCAACCCTCGTGAGAGCCTCATTTTACTCCACTTGTAGCCAATTTTACCAGATGAGGAAAATTTGGGTAACATTCTTGGTGATTTCTGCGGGATGTCAGCCTGCTAGACATTGAGAACCAGTGGCCTCTGAAACATTCCATTGGGCATGGAGTCATCTTCTACGAACAAAAAACTTTCCTCTGACAGAGAAACAAATCTAAAACAAAACTTATGTGCACGAGCACTTCTTGAAAAGTTGAGAAGTTAGACTAGAAAGCTTTGAAAGAAAGCAGGAAATCTAATCTACCCTAGGCTAACCAGTGGAACCAACTTGGTTAAGCAAAACCATTTACTGGACTGCGAAAATAGCTTCCTTTTCTGAATAAAACATTTTGTAGTACATGCATAAGGACAACTACAAGTATATGAGGCATGTATAGATTTGTCAAACAATAACAAATTGCCTCTACAAAAGTGAGATCAGATTCACTTACCTCAATCTGATCATGTGACAGTACCTCAGCAAACTCTATTTGGGCTAGGTATCTGATAGGGCAACCCCTTGAGATTCTGAAGGTAGAAACTTTCTCGCTGGCATCCTCCCTCTTTTCATGGTTGTCTTCTTTTACTATGGAAAGCCATGTCATCTCCTCTTTAATGGTCAGCAGGTTGTCATCTCCTTCCTTTAAACCGGCCAAAAGCTCATCAAAGCTGTCAAGATCCTGGGGATCTGAAATTAGCTCCAAATTTTGCTTAGGTGTCTGATCCTTTGAAAGGGAGTAATCCAAAAATGGATCTTCTACAACAGACACGCAACTCTGAACTCCTACTCCAAGAAATAAGGGTTCATCATTTAGCCCTTCGCAAAAAATCCCTATGATCTCTGAAAAATCACACTCTTCCAAGCCTTCGTTGATGTTCTCCTCTTGTTGTTGTAAAGTTGCAGGGGTAGTTATGGAGATAACTTCATCATCCTGCTCAATAAAATTAGGCAGCTTATCCAACAATGTCATATCATCCTCTTTGTCATCCATCATCTGCTGAAGCTGCATCCTTTCCCCTGACTGATTTCTTGTCATAAGAAATGACATAGTTTCTGCTTCCTTATCAACAGAGATAGGCAGCCCCTCTAATAGGTTCACCAAGGTATCAACTTGAATATCCATTCCCATCTTCTCAGCCTTCTTTCCAAGCTCATCACAGTCCTTACTGAGGTCTGAAGTCTCCGACCTCATCTCCTTTGCATCATCACAAAGAAGCTCATTAACCACAAGCTCCTGCCCTGATACTAAGCTAGTATCCTTGCAAAGGCTTGGCATTTGACAACCAGGAGGCAGAGATGGCCATTTCCATAGAGGTTCATCATCCTGAGAGACAATAGAGGCCTCTTGGGGTGAATCATTTCCTTGGACAAACTACCCTGATTGATTTTTGTACTGATCTTTCATCACAGTTACCTGAGAAGGAGTCTTCGCCTTAAAACTTGGAATATGTAGTTGGAGGGTTTTAAGGGAAGACATAGAAGGCATATTTGCTCTGACTCTTGGTAAGTCAAAGCCTGCACCACTTTGGTGCTGCTTCACCCTTGTTGCAACCACTTCTCTCGGCTGTTGATGTTCCAGAGGCGGCTAGAAGTGCTCTGTTGTCTTTTGTGCTTCAAGAAGGTCCTTGAAACTCGGAAGTGAATGCCTTGCAGGTTCCTCATGTGTAGGGTGTGGGAACAAATGATACCTTCCCTTTGGAATCTCAGGCCCAAGGGCTTCCCTTTCAACAATCTGAGCTTTTAATTTTGCTGAAATAACTTCAGCTTTGCAATTGAGCTCGTCTTTAAATTGCTGCCCATGAAGCATCCCAATCCTAGGGACACATGTTTGCAAGGTGATTTCTTCATGGTAGGGGGTAAACCCTTGGAAACTGCCATGAGTTTCCATATCTTGCTACTCATAGGCTTGAGTTTCCATATCTTGCTGCGAATTTTTTATCTCAGATATTTGCTTGATCATGTCAAGCACTTTAGCTTTTATCTTTCCTTGTTCTCTCATGACCTATGAGCTATGAGGTTGTTGTCTAATGGGCTGAAAAAGAGGGGGTGGGAGGTAAGCATGGTGGGCCAATTGCCTATGCATCAACATCTCTTGTTGTGCCATTAGTGCCCATGGGTTTTCTCTTTGGAGGGCTTGCTCATAATCTCTAACAAGAGCATAATCATCTGGGGCATGTTGGATATATTGATGACCTTGCATAGTATGGAAGCTTGGGGTAAAAGTAGGCCTTGGAGGGCTTTGGTATGGCTGATGACTAGCCCACGACATATTATTATTATAATAAGGAGAGTGACCTAACTGCTCATAGCAGCCTAACATGTCTACTTATAGTTAGCTAGAACTTTGAAAAATGTGCAAAAAACATGGAACATACCAGCACTTTGATCTTTGAAACCAGTAGACCTATGGAGTCACCAGATATGCAGCAAAATGACCTCTTCTAGGTCTGAATCATGTCATCAGCATATCAGTGATAGCATGACTTGCAAGATAAAATTCTTTATGGAGTCCCACCGAGCATGCTAGAACTCTTAGACACCTAGATTTGCACCCTTTATCCAAGCTCTCGTAGTCTTGGTAATCTAGTGTAACATGGGAATCATCTCAAGGTTGTGGGACCTTTTGCTAACTGAGACGAGACCTCTGGATTCTAGGCCGGTTCCTCTTGATATGTCACCCAAATTTGCTTCTTAACAGGAAAGTAAATTCTTGAGGGAAAAGGGGTAGAAGGAATGCAAGAAAGGGAAATGAATGAAAGCAAATTATCCTACTAGGTGATACATTGAAGGTGACCTAAATCATAATACATTGACTAATCTCAGCATGAAAACCTTGGAACCAAAAGAACACAACTTCCTAGATAGGCTTGCATAAATATTTCATAGAGAGGCCTGAGACAAACAAAGGCTATTCAGGGAAAGAAGTAATTTCACAAACAATAGAATATTTACTATAAGTAGACACAGACTATGACCTGCAAGCAGACATCCACTTTTGCAATTTGGCATAGGAATGAGACAAAATGACAGGGGACTATAGAATATCCACAAACTCATCTAAATCAAATCATCCACAGTAGTATACACTATTGCAAAAGAAAGAGGGCTCAAAGACTCCAATGTTTCACTAGAAATCACTTAATATACTCTAATTCAGTAAGAGAGATTCAGACAAGAAAGCCCAGGGAGAGCAAAAATGTCACAAAAATCCTTTGCAATATCTAAACATCAATGAAAGATTACAAACTAAAGAAATCAGAGGGCAGGAAGAATGCCACGGATAATTTCCAAGTCAGGAAAACTCTGAGCTCTAAAGCTCTCAAAATTGATATATAT
>MU228138.1:3654763-3670867 GCA_018584345.1 Thuja plicata
TATATATATATTTAAATATTAATTTTTTTCCTACCAGTACAGTGGCGTGAATTTCGAAGCAACACAGAAATTGAGGCAATGTGAAACTGAAATATTTTTTTATCTCAAAAAGTGTGCCAAGGTCGTGCATGCAAAAAGAGGACCTAGATTTCAACTGTGTCTAAATTGGATGCGCCTTATACAAAAATAGGGGTTTTTGGGAATTTTGAGCGCAACCGTGAGGTCAGTTTGTGCCCGAAGTGCTTCAAAAATAGCTCCCCTCCAAATCCACACAAAAACCTTTGAAAAATTGAAATCCTTAGCGCTCCAAAAAATCTTCAAAAAACTCAAGAACAGGCAGCAACAAGGCTCTGATACCATGTTAGAATTCGAAGAATTTAATCACTAAGATCCATTGTATGTAAAATACCTATCACAAAAGCAAAGAATGGAGACACAACTCATCATGATATGAAAGATGAAATATTTATTGAGAAAGAGAATTGAGGGAATTACAAAAGAATTAGTAATTACAAAGAGATCAATCTTTATAAAGGAGATCGAACACCAGAAGGTGGAGTAGCCTAGGTTGCATGATAATAATTAATAAAGAATTAATTATTGTATGCCTAAAATTTAGCTTAAGTGAACTAGAGATAAAAATGTGACTGAATAATTAAATCAATAATGATTTAATTAATAAGTGAAAATATCCTTTTACTCTAACAATTACTAACTCATCAAGAGATCTCATACTAAACATTTTTAAAATTGTTAAGCATAATGCAATCATAAAACACACATGGAGTAAACACATTGAAAACATTTCAAACACAAAGAAAACACATAAACACACATAAGACATGAAGCATTCATGCAAGATACAAGGCATACATGAGAAAGGTACTCTTGGAGTAACCAAATCAAACAAAAAGAAACTAATTGTAATGTCATTAATCAATTGGCTCTCTTGGTTTTTATTTATCCTTTTCACTTTGTAATACAAGAGACCAAATACAGTTGATTCTTAGAAAGTATGTCAATAGCTACATTTTAAATGTTGTATGACCATCACTTTTAAACATAACACTATCACTCATTCACCTCTGATGTCTTGTGAAATATCAAGCTCATCATGCTTTGACAATGTCACTTGGTCACATTGTCATGTACTTATAAAAAAACTATCATATCATATCATCATTATAGACTTTGAACTACTACTACTACTACTCCTTAAATTGAATTTATTATTTTACCTGTAGGTTGATAGAATCAATGCTTTGATACCAATTGTAAAGTCCCCCTTTTGAAATAAACCTAATTTTTTCTTTTGTAATGTCTCCAATTTTTCCATAAGTGATATTAATTAAATTATCCAAAAATAAATATCGATTGAAAATAATGACTTAATATTAACTAGTTTAATTAAAAATAAATAAAGTGAATAGATTAAATGTAATTTTACTCTATTAAATAAAGTGTTCTTCTAAAAGCTTTTAAGGAGACTAAATCATAATCTTCTAGAAGACTCAGCTGAACCTTTTGTTAGAACATAATTTTCCAATTTAGATTCTATTCTTTTAGCTTGTTTTATTACAATAATCATGCATTTGTCCTTAATGTTTTTCATATGTTACCATATTTATTCAATCATGACAATAGTTACTGCGGGTTTTTCTGTGTGCAGGATTGATAAAGCGACATCATGAAGAAGGAAAATCGCATGAAGCATGCGAGCTTTTATGGCTTTGAGAAAATGAATGCTCTCTGAAGGTCGTAGTAGAAGAACTGTTATAATGCACTTATTCCACACTTACTATGTTAAAGAATAACATTTGGTGTTTTTATATGTAAACAAGCATAGGTTAAGTTGCCAAAGGCAACAGGATTTTGGTAGGTTGGGTGCTCAGATTGACGAGTTGACGAATGGTGTAGGGCCAAGTGTTGATAAGGAAATTTTGTGGGCCTGCGCAAGTGAGATTGGTGGATGGAGACGGCTGGAAAAATTAGAGGGTGCCACGTGTCAGCCAGTCGCTAGCTTGCACATTGAAGGAAGCGGTTAGCAGTGAAGCTGTGAGTTGGAGATAGCAGTTAGTCGCCAGCTCGCAGGTGAAAGTGGCAGTTAGTGAAAGAAGCCGCGAGCTAGCAACAACAGTTAGTCGCCAGGTTGTGAAAGTTAATGACATTCAACATAAAGTGTAGAAAATTGGAGATAGTAGTAGTCGGTAGGTCGTAAGCCTGAATAGCAGTTAAGGAAAGATGTGGAGAGATAGCGACGATAGCTAGTTGCGAGTTCACAAGGTCATGAGTGGTTAAATGGTGTCAGGTGGAGAGTTAGTGAGAAATGACCACGTGGAGGATGCTAAGGTGATAAAGGTTAATTTCTCTTGGTTGTCACTAGCTCATGGATTCTCAAGGTAGTTTGTTATTAATTTGGAGAATTAGCGAGTGACTGCCACCTATCCAGGATGTGAATGATCAATGGTTGTTGCCAGCTTGTGCCAGTTAATGAAGATAGCATAAAAGGCAGGCGAGCTGGTGAGTTTTTTGTTTATTTTCTAGGTCATGAGTATGGATGTCAGTTAGTGTTATAGGCTAAGAATTGGTGATGGATGGTTTGAATGCTTGGGTCACCATCTCGCGAAGGTTTAAAGCTTGGACATTTTTAGTTAGCGAGTTGCAAACGGTGGTGAGTCGCTAATTCATGGGTTAAGTAAGCGGTCAAGCATTCTGGTCATGAGTTAGTGATTATGTGACATGTGGCACTAAGATGAGGCTTGGTTGGATTGAGTCAGAGGGAAAAATATTAATTAAAAAATTCATAAGTATTTGTCTTCAAATTTTAAAATGATGCATAAGTTATTCAAGGAAAATCAGAAATACATGCGGCATGCCAAAGTCGTCAGGATTAGGAGAGTAAGGGATTTCCCGAAGTTTTGAAGAATGATCGGGAATAAAAGTAAAGAAGTATGATTACCGAAGGATGGGGCCCACAGTTTTTGAATATGTATAAGAAAGGCTAAGTACTCTATTTCATAAAATTGGTGCTCAAGGTGCTAGTAATCAGAAATGGAAGCCTTGTAAGGGAATTCCCAAAATCCCGAAATGGAGGTTGGGCCCACACATTTGAAAGATTCACTTAGCCAAAAAAGGAAACAAAGTGTAACCTTCAGAAATCATAGGGAGGAACTACTTTTTCTAAAACTTCAGATAATGCAAGCAGGTGGTGCTATTCCCGAAACTCAATTGAAAGTGAATCTGCGACAATCAAATATTTTGTCACGTGGTTGACAGAAATGAATACAAATCATTCTCTAATGACATTGTATGTTTTATTTTCTGAAATTAGTATATGATTAACTTATTTTATTTTGTACAGGATCTCGTTAGCAACAAAGAATATGGAAGGATTTGCAGAACAAGAGGATGATCTTGTAGATGAAATGGTTCGTTGTGCTGAAAATTTCAACCAAGGATAATACCCATGACACATATGCCTCTGAAGAATACTTGGAGCATATCAAGAGATGTGGAAAATAGTTGAGGGATTATTCCTCATGTCTAAAAGTTTCAAAAGATGGTCTTGAGGAGTTTTTATGCAATCAGTCTGTTATGACAGTTTATTTAGTTGTCAGTTAAGAAGTTACAAGTCTTTGGGAAAGGATATTCCTTTTCACCCAAACTAAATACTCATTTATATATAGGGGCCATTTTGCTGTGGGGAGAGATATACAATAAGAATACTATTTTATAATGCACAGTTGATGTTTTCTTCAAAATATATGTTGAACTGTATGCAATCATATTCTCAGGCTTATTACAAATCAAGAGTTCTTTTTTCAAAGGTGTGATTTTGTTATTTTTATTGATTAGTTCCTTATGATATTTGTTTCATAAAAATGGATGCCAAATGTGCAGTCTTATGGAATGGTATTTTGAGTATGTTATAGTTTCACTATTAGGATAAAGATTGGTTATCAAATTTATTCTGTCTTGTTGGCCTTTCTGAGAAAATTTGAAATCAATAAGATTAACTGTAATGTAATTTAAAATTAATTGAGCATACAGAATCCATTTGGTTGATAGTTTAAAAATGTCTCATAAGGTTATACATAGAATCATAAAGGCAAAATTTCATCACCTGAGAAAGAGAAGGAACTGGTCTATTACTAATTTCTAGAATTTGTAATGCATTTGTATTTGTATAGTATTCATTCAATTGCAAGAAAAAAATTATTATTCAACATCCTTTCAAAACAACATTCAAATGTTTAATAGTTGTGATATTCACAATTCGATCTGTCTCAAGAATTCACTTGCCATCTTGAGAGATCACTCAAGTTTTATATACATTGCTAACTTCTATAAAAGGCCTTGAACCTGGAGATTAGGTTAAGGTATAGGGTCACTCACCTTGGTTTTGTAGAGCCTAAAGTGCATAGGAGAGGATCATAATTGATCATTCCCATTTGTTGGCCAATTCAGTTGGAAAATCCAAGCATTGAGTAGGCAAACTCATAGGATTTCCAATATGTTGACTTGAGAACCAACAGATTGGCGACTCTTCTAGGGAAGTTGTTAAGAAGTTTTCCATAATATTTGGTGACATAATAGGATCTACTAGAGATAAGAACTCAGAAATAGTAAAACAATAATTTCCTCTTAGTGAGGTGGCGACTCTACAATAATTTATGATTAACAATCTATCTTGTAAAAGGGTAAGTAAAGATCTTAGACACTTATCTTTAAAGTACACGTGGGGTAGAAGATCCCTTAATAAAGGACATAACAACCATATTGAGTTAAGTCCAAATAGAAACTTGAATAAGAATAAGATTCAAGGCTCAAAAATGGCATTTGTAGGGTATAAGAAGTTCTCTGATAGGGGAAAGATGATTTTTCAATGAAGAAGAAACCCCCACATTAAGTCGTCACAGTCACGGGAATAATGTTGAAAATTGTAATCCTTTTTCCCAGATAGATATGGAAGAACACGGTCCTCAGCATGAAATGAATTGTGAAGAAACAAATAAAGAAGAAAAGGATAAAAAATGGGATGCTATTTTTTGTGAGATTGCTAATGTGGGCTTAAATGATGAAGAGATGGTCAGAGCTCTTAGGAGGAAATCAGATGAAATATTAAAGAAAATGAGAATACAGAGAAGTGCAATCACTTCACCAAGTGAAAAAATAAATAAAGATGAAAGACCAAGAGAAGAAAGATGGAGAGATGAGTAGATTAGGGAATAAAGAATTGAAGAAGGGAGTATGAAAAATGATGTTAGGACCTCTAGATATGATCCTCCTCATAGGAAAAATGGAGAGCAAGTTTTCACTGATCATACTAATCGGTTTGGATGATTCCTCTTTCATACCATTAAATCTAGGCAATTGTTTTATGATCTCTGGTGGAATAGGATTTGGGTAACTAGGGATGCCCTTGAAATTTATAGCCGCATACCTCTCAATTTTGAAACTCCTCTTCAAAGTGCATGGTTGAGGCTAATTGGAAATCATGGCTACACTTGGAACTATGTTGGGGTGCACATGTCACTCATACATCATGACATTCATGCTATTACATAAATTTTATTAACAAAAAGAACTTAAGACTACAAGATTTGTGATGTTTGAACCAGAAAATAGGGGAAGATATGGAAGTAATAACAATGACAGTGGGCAATACGACTATTGGAGACAACCGAACAATGGAGGAAATCATGATCATGGTAAATCCAAGACCACAAAATTATGGTAATGGCGACCAAAATAATAGAGGTCAGAACATAGGAAATGCAAACCATAAAAATCATGGGCCAAGAATAAACAATCATAGTGGACATAATGATGGGTTAAGAGTACCTATGGTGATTGAGAGATACAGACAATTAGATTTTAGTGGAACAGTAGGTTTTCCAAAACTTATTCAAATATATTTGAGGAAAACTATTCCAAAATTCACTGGTAATGGAATAGAATCTATTGAACAACATGTGATCAATCTCAAAAATACAATTGAGAAGTTTAAAATTCATTATGAGGATGTTTTCATTAAACTATTTGTATTATCATTAACTAAAGATGTTGGAGAATGGTACAGAGGGCTTCCTGGTAGATCAATTTCAAGCTGGCAAGAGTTTGTGACTCAATTTATTGAACAATTTGGTGATCATAATGACACTTCTTTTGCATCCCATGAACTAACCAGCATTAAGAAGAGCTTCAATGAATCTGTGACATAATTTAATAAAAGATTTAATAATGTGTTGAATAAAATACCAAGGGACATAAGACATGTTGACTCTTTTTTGATTTATTTTTATTTAAGTGCATTTGATATCAAGACTCATTATGAAATGATATCACATAGACCAACAACCTTGCACCAAGCTTTTTAAAATTTCCACTACTATTGAAAATGACAGAAAAGCTGCAGGGAGAATAAACAAGAGGGATGATACTAAGTTGTACAATCCTGAAGCCCCTAAAAAATATGATCTTAAATAAATTATGGACATGCTCAAGGATTCTAAGGGAAATAAAACCATGAATAATAGGCCACCATTCTACAAAATGACAAGCCTAGATTGCAAGATATGCCTTATAATACAAATTAGAAAGATGGTAGGCCTGAAAGGCAACACTATACCAAGGGGACCCCTACTCTATGGAGAAGAAGAAATCACTTGGTGAAAAGTAATCCTTGGTGTGATGCATGTAGATTACCACACTCTCCTAAGAATTGTGTTGTAGCCCAGAGTTTGCAGGAGGAAGAAGATCATAGCGATGACCAACACCCATCGGTGAATGCAGTCTCAACTGAACCCTTATGGGGAAGAGATGATTACAGTTCTTTTGATGAAGAATATATACATGATGATGATTTAAACAAAATATATCAGTGTGATGAAAAACATGAAGGATCTCCATGTTAGAGTAATTATCTATTTACACTTATTAATTAGATCACTTTGATTTAATTAATTAAGTTGTTTATTACTCTAGTTTACTTAAGCTATCTCTCAGGTGCATTATAATTAATATTTATATTAATTATTAATGTGCAACCTAGATTTTATAGTCTTAGGGTTTTGTTCACCTTTATAGGTTGAACTTTGTAGTTTCTTTTTCAATGAATTCAGATTATAATTTCGCTCTCACTTTTTGAGCAACTTCTGAGTTCTTCTCTTTCCCTCTTCTTCCTTCTCTTTTGTAACAAATTCTTGCATGCAGGTGTTCTTCAGGTTCAGTAGATTTGTCTCTCAAATCCTACATGGTATCAAATCTTCCTTGTTGTTGCCTGATCTGAGGGTATTTTGAAGCCGTGATTCAAAGACGAAAGCCACAACTTCTTTAGGGTTTTTTCTTCATTTTGGAGGAGGCACTAATTTTTGGAGCACTTTGAGCCAAAACGGACTCCACCATTGCGCTTAGAAGGCCCGGGAGAGTCAAAAATAATATAATTTTTGTTGGTTTTGGCCACAGTGACCCAGAGGAAAATTTTCTCATTCCTAGGCCGTACGACACGAAAATTGAGAAAACAAAAATTTAAAAAAATGTGAAAAACACATTTTTTTAGGTTTTTGGGGCTCTATGCGATGCAGCCGAGGTGGCCACCCCGGCGCCACCCTGGCCCGGCCCGCCACCGTGCACATAGCGATGACGTCACCTGCCAGATTTTTTTCCTTGGCAGAAATTTCAAATTTTCTGGAGATAAAAAAATTTTCTGGCAAGATGGGCCTGCGACGTGCAGACGACCGTCAAATTTTTTCCCAGGCTCTGTGATGGTGGTTTGACTGTCAAATTTTTTTCCGTGTCTTATTTTTTCCAGAGAGCTCATTTTCAGAGGAGCAGTTGGTTTTTTTGCTGTAACTTGAGCATACAGTGTCCATTTTTGGAAAATGAAAAATCATCGAAAAGGTGTTTCCAAGCTGGACGCAATGGTGCTGGTCTTGATTTCTGATTTGGCCATTTAAGTCTCAATTTTGGTGTTGAAGTAGAGGCTTTATTTTCCTCCCTCTTTGCATCTAGCGTCCAGGTTTTGTTCTCATTTTTTGTGCTTTCTATACTTGTTTATTTTTTGTACGGGGGGATAGACTTATACATTATGGGGGGGTGCATTTGATTTCTGTAACTTAATTCATAAATGACCCTTCTAATTCTGTCTACTTCTTCTCTCAATGTCAGACCCCTCTATGGCCCGGCTGACACCACAGAATTATCACACCTGGAAAGCACACATGACCAGGCTACTCATGTCACGTGGCTTATGGTCGTGTCTGGATGAGAACCAACCTGTTATGTAGCGTCTGTTTGAGGTCCTTTAGCATAGAAACAAAATGGATGAAGCCATGGGTTTTATTGCACTGCACATTTCAGACAGCCTCCTGTTTCATCTGGATGGTTTGACCATTCCTTGCGCCTATTGGGGAAATTTTACAGATCTATTTGGCACAGTGAATGCATTCTAGGCACTTCATCTTGATGTAGAGTTGACATCCTTGTCTCTTGATAGTTTTTCCACCATTTAGGACTTCTTGATGAAGTTCAATGCTCTCCGATCACTTTTACAGGGATGTGGGAAGACCAAATGAGATGATGAGTGTATCTTTGTGATACTCTCAAAGCTTCATGGAGAGTTCCAGATTTTATCCTCCACTTTCTATTCCACTATCGATGCCTTGGGTCCTAGGCACAATATGCCTTCCTTTGCGGCCTTCTATGATTGGTTGACTTGAGAGTAGTCAAAGATTCAACAGTTGAATGATGCTTCAGGTTCTATGAGCCATGCCTTGGTTTCTGACCCATCTCCATGGAAACCAGAGCAGAAACTTGGAAAGATTCTCCTTCTCAGCATTCCTCTGGCCCACCTCCTTCACCTAAGGGGAAATCAAAGAGAGACAAACCCAAGTGTACTTATTGCAATTAGTTCAATCATGACGAGTCTCAGTGATTTTAGAAGAAGGTAGATGGATATGCCCAACAGATTGCTGATTTGACAACTCTTCTTCATAAGAGAAACATTGATATTCCTTCTTCCTCCTCTCACTGGTTTTCTTCATCATCATCTCAGGTAGATGGGTCAGACAACACAAAGGGTCATGCCTTATGTGCATCTGCTATAGCTCCCTCTTCTAGGTGGTTGCTGGATTCTGGTGCTTCACATCATATGAAATCTTCTCGACGTTCCTTCTCATCTTTTGCGGCCTCTCCTACCCCACACATCTTGATGGGGAATGCCACTGTTATGCCTGTGTGTGGTTAGGGTTCTATTGACATTGATGGTGGTGCACTCCATGATGTACTATGTGTTCCATACTTGTCATTGAACCTTCTCTCCATTTATCAGATTACTCACAGTGGGATAGAGAAGACAGTTGAGTTCACTACAGATTCTGTACACATTCGAGATGGTGTGTCTGGCCACATTGTTGCTATAGGGACAGTTGATCATGCCACCCACTTGTACTCCTTCTCCCATTTTGGTCCACCATCTCCAGTGTCAAATAATATCTCTCCTACTTCACGAGTGCCTAGTGAGAAGAAGTCAAGTCACCTGAACTTCTATGTTGCTCCTGAGATCAGTGTTGTGGCTTCTCCACCTCCTCCTCCTATTGCGCCTTCCTTTGTAAAGCATGATTCTTCTTCAGTAGTCCTTTTTATGGTCACTCCCTGCATTGAGCCTTCCCCTCTAGTTGTTGAGGGAATATCCGAGGACATTCATCTCCTCCCATCTGACAGATTCAACCCATCTATTGGCCCACCTTCATTGGGGATTCCATTCCAGGAGTCTCATTCATTCTCCTTTGAGCACCAGCTCAGTCTTCCGATTTAATCTCTCATTCAAGGGTTTCCTTGTTACTCTTTACCTTTGTTTCTTCCTATAGGGGTTCCATCATTCTGGGGGGGCTTTGGTGTTTCATCCTTCTCTCATGGGGGGTTTGATTGTACTTATGGTTTTGAGAGAGTCTCTTGAGCCATTCTTTTATGCATTTTCTTCTATCTCTTCTTGGAGTAGGGTTTTTCCCATGTGGTTTTCTCTATTTCTCCGCTTTATAGAGATTTGGTTGTGCTTGGGTACCTGATCAGGCCTTGTTGTCGGGACCCTTTTTTCCTACTTTCATAGTTGTGCTAGGTTAGCTTACCTCCTGAGCTTCGCTTAAGGGGGGTGTTAGAGTAATTATCTATTTACAGGGTAAAAGTACGAAGCTGTGTCACACTTGAGGACCATTCTTGTAGTTCCAGCTAAAATAGTTTTAGCTGAAATATTTTTGGCCGTACATATGTGGCACAAGCGTGACGCCATGTGGCGTCGATGTGGCAAATGAGTTTCGGCCGAAACTAGTTCGGCTAGACCAGTTTTGGCCAAAAATTCATGAGTAAATATAAGCCAACTATGTTCTATCGATGAAGAATTGGCACATATTTATATTGGGGGGTTCGGCCAGAACTGGTTTGGCCGAACTAGGTCCGGCCGAACCAGTTCTGGCCGAAACTATCTATGTGGCAGCCAAATAGGCAAAAATTTCAAAATTATAGAACTTCTCACTTAGACAACTGATTTCTTCATAAAAACTCAACCATTTTTAAAATCTAAATATACCATTTTGTAGAGCTAAGAGTCTAGATTACGATCATATAATTTTTATTGTGTTTTGATTACATATAATAGATTATAATTTGAAAAAATTCCAAGTAGGTATTTTAACATTGAAGAACACGCTCATTTGAAAAAATAAAAAAAATAGCAAATCATATTGGAAAAATTTGCAACTTATATTTAACACTAGAGGAGAGAGTCCTCTTCAAGAATATGTAATTTTTATTTTATTTGGTTTAGATTTGCTAGGGTAAATGTGGAGGGAGAAAAAAACTGTTAATTTTGGGTAACTCCAACTTTGAATAGCTATAAAAGACAAAATATATACCAAAAACAAGTATTTCTTTTTTTATGCACTAGCTATACATGTCATCTAAAACATATTCTGAAATTAGAGAAAAAAATATTATTTGCATATATTTAGTTGGAGGGAACTAGACCCTACATTTTTAGCATTGTTTGCACAATTAAAAAATGGACTTCAAAAATTAAAAAACTAGGTCAATGCTTATTCAAATTTTTTAAAAAAAATTATAGGCATAAAGTACATCCAATTTTACACATTTCATTAGTTTACATCATTTTCAAATTCTAAACACAAATGCCACTTTTATGTCATTAAAGTTTAACATTTTTGCATGTCATGGTCCTCTTCATTTGTAAAAGTGTGACACAGGTTTGTACTTTTACCCTACACTTATTAATTAGATCACTTTGATTTAATTAATTAAGTTGTTTATTACTCTAGTTTACTTCAGCTATCTCTTAGGTGCATTATAATTAATATTTATATTAATTATTAATGTGCAACCTAACTTTTCTAGTCTTAGGGTTTCGTTCACCTTTATAGGTTGAACTTTGTAGTTTCTTTTTCAATGAATTCAGATTATAATTTCTCTCACTTTCTGAGAAACTTTAGAGTTCTTCTCTTTCCCTCTTCCCGCTTCTCTTCTGTAACAGGTTCTTGCATGCAGGTGTTCTTCGGGTTCTGTGGATTTGTCTCTCAAATCCTACACTCCAGTGTTAAGGAGATTAATAGATAAAGAAAAAGAAGCTTATACCATTGCAACAATTGAGGAAGCAAAGAGTAATTACTAATTGAGGAATATAACACTGAATCCTGATCAAGGAAAACATGCTAGAATATTTTCCAAAGTGCCAAATAAAAATAGCATCCAAATGAGCACTTTGAGAAAGAACAAAGATGACACCTAAAGGCAAGGACACCAGGTATAATTTCCTTAGATAACAAAACTAGTGGACAAGCCAACGGTTAGTAGAAATTATTCATTTGGTAATTCATTTATATCTAATGCACTATCACAAGTGAAAATTTTTGTTCCTTTGTTTGAAATCATAAAAAATCTAGATTATAAGAATGAAACTTTGAAAATATTGTCTAATGTAGGTGATATCATAAACAAGAATCTAATCAGGAACACGTAAACGAAGAACCACCAATTGTTTATCTAGGCACTTCTGTTACTCAAAATGGAACACAAGTAGATCCTTTTTATCTTACATTTTTAATTAAAAATAAATTTATTAAGAATTGTATGATAGATTCAGGAGCAACAGTAAATATCATGCCATCAAAAGTTATGAAAGATCTTGGAATGAAATTTGATACAACTTATGGAAGATGTTATGTTATTTATAATAGATCCGTGCCTGTTGTTGGTATAATGAAAAATGTAGAATTTAAATTTCCTGTTTGTCTTGAGGTATTATATAGAATTGATATTACTATGGTAGAAGTACCTGCTAATTATGGAATGATTCTATCTAGACAATGGTCTAATATATTAGGCTGTCATATTCAATTGGATCTATCTTATACTACTAATCCAGTGAATGAAAGGGAAGTGAGAATTGACAGGGATCCTAGATTATCATGCATCATTGAAGATGTTGATCTAGGATAGGTGAATTTCTTTTTCCACACTGACATGGACAATTTCAAAGTAAGTATTACTAAAAATTCAATGAAAAATAATGAACAAATTGAACTTCATGCTAAAGAAGATCAAGATATGATACTAAAAATGCAATGAAAAATAATGAGAAAATTGAACTTCATGCTAAAGAAGATCAAGATATGATATGGAAAACACATTTTGATTATCCATGCAATAAGGAAGGGAATGGTGATAGAATTATCTTTGTTTCTTCTAATGGAAAATCTTTTAAATATTCATTCTTTTTTTTTTTTTTTTTCGTTTGAATGTAAAAATAATGTAGCCAAATATGAGGCTCTTTCATTAGGCCTTAGAATTGCAAATAATCATGGAATAAATATATTAACTATCTATGGTGATTCTGAATTAATTGTTTCTCAAGTTAAAAATAAATTTGTTACCAAAAACTCAAAATTAAAATGTTATAGAAATGAGGTTTGGGATTCTATAGAAGTCTTTGATGCAATCACAATTAACTAGATTGATAGATCAAAAAATATTCTAGAAGATTTTATGGCTAACTTGGCTGTTAGGCACAATGATGTCCCATTTGATGAGATAGCACAAGTAGAAATCAAAAGCAACCCAACACAACCAGACAATGTGCAAAATTGGCAGATTTTCAAGGATGACCACTATGTAAGGAGATTTATCACATGTGAAGGAAAGTATGAGGACCAACTCATAGATTGGAATGCATATGTGGAGAAAGAGGAAGATAAAGAACTTTTGTTTGCAAAATAGGCTGTTCAACTAAAGACAAACAAGATTCCTAAGGGGTAGTTGCATTAGAGAGGATTTTTGACACTAAATATAAAGTTGAGATGAAGTCAAGCCCTATAAATAATGATGATGTAGAGAAGATAAATCTTGGAAATGAGCACACTCCTAAGGAAGTATACATTGGAAAGAAACTTACTCCTAAAATCAGGACAAAGATAATAACCTTATTAAGAAAATACCGACATGTTTTTTCATGGTCATTTGATGACCTCAAAGAATACATGGATGATCTATTTCAATATGAGATACCTATAAAACCATATGAAAAACTATTTAGGCAAAGGAAAAATCCCATAAACCCAACGTTGGCTCCAAAAATGAAAGAAGAGTTGATTAAGTTAAGGTATGCAGGGATCATCAAACTAATCAGACATTCAACATGGGTATCCAACTTGGTTCCAGTTAGGAAAAAGAATGGTGACATAAGGCTTTGTGTAGATTTTATAAATTTAAATGTGTTATGTTTAAAATATAATTATGCTTTGCCTAACATGGAAGCTTTTCTGCAGAAGGTGACAAGAAATGAATTGCTATCCATGATGGATGGGTTTTTAGGGTATAACCAAGTAAAGGTCAAGGAGGCAGAACAATACAAGAAAAATTTCACAACTCCATGAAAAACATATTGTTAGAATGAATTCATAATAACTAAGAGGGGGGGGGGGGGGGGGGGGANGGGGGGGTGAATCAATTATCCTTAGGTCTAGATGTACCAATTTAAACTTTATACCACTTTGAACAACTCAGTTCTGCTCGGTAGTCATAGCATAAATCAACAACATACATATGCAGTTTACTGTTCAAATGTAATAAGCTTGTAGAAACTTAACAGTAAAACACAACATAAACATTCACACAAGTTGACACCATGGTTTAACATGGAAACCTGATTTGGGAAAAACCACCAGTAACATGCTACCAAATTTTCACACTTCTGAAGTGAGCTCTGTTAGGAGCCAAAACTGTTAAAGGTTTACAAAACACACTGTTAAATGTGACCTGGTTAAAGGATTTGATCACCCTATCAGGAGTGGCTTGGTTAGAGGACTTAGAAAATTCCACCTGAATGTCACCTTGCTCAAAGGATTTATACAATGATTGTTAGGTCAATTTGGTTAAAGGATTTTAACTGATACAATGGTTAAAAATTAATCAACAGGTGTGGTCTGATACATACAACTTACTTTGCAAATCTAGATCTAATTCAACTCTAATGCTAATTCACTGAGTGGCCTCCATTCTCATTTCAATCTCTAGATCTACTTGAAAATTTGTTAAGTAATCACTCTTCACAAATCTCTACTTCTCTTGTCAGCCTTCTCTACTAGATCAAGCCAATCAGTCCATTAACCATGCAATCCTCTTGCATACACTTACACTTTTCTTCTCTCTCTGAATGACCCCTTGAGGTTATCTTATACCTCTTCATCTAGGTAAAATAAATCTTTGCCACTTAATCAAGATCGTAGATCTTAGGTTAGGTCAAATCCAACGGATCTTTCCATATTTACATTTAATTTACTTCTCCAAAGCAATCACTAATTAAATCTTGAATCTATGCATTAATTACGGTTACCAGTGCATTTAAATAGTGTGGACCAATCATTCTTATCCTCAATTAACTTTACATATCCCAATAAATTCAATTATGTTGGCCAGAGATCTCAAATCTCAACAATTACCAAAATATTGATGCTTGGCCAACACTGTGTCTTTCGCTCAGTTGTCACTGGTTTCCTCGACAATTTACTGGTGCTCGGTCATCACAACCTTTGCTCGGCATAAACTGTTCTCAGTAAACTGTCATCAAAAGATAAACAACACATTACTTTTCCAATGTGCCAACTGATCAAGTACCCTTGTGATTTCCCATAACTCAACCATTTCACTTCGTCTTCTTGTTATCCTTCCATTCAAATCTTCTTCATCAATCAATATATATGGTACTCAAACAGATAGCAATAGTCTCACTAGTTAAGGTTTGACATCAATGAAAAAACAACTATTGTTTACATTGTAGTTTTCCAACAATCTCCCTCTTTGGCATTGATGGCAACACTAAACTTTAAAACAATAATTTTCAACCATAGTTACCATACAATCCAAAAAGTCTGCCTGTGTTCCATGATTTGAACAAATCTTCATTAATGTCTTTAGCTTCATTCTTATTCTCATCTTGTAAAAAATTTCTCCCTCTGTGTCTGTAATCACACTGAAATCTTTCTGTTTTTGTTCATCTGTAGACTCCCTCTTTCAGTAATCTCTCCCACTTTTTATTTCTATAGTAAACTCAGTAACCTCTTTTTCAGTAATCTCTCCCTCTTTGACAATAATGCCAAAGATGTTGACATCTTCATCATGCAGATTCTTCTTTTCTAAACTCTGTATCATGTTGTTCCTATCATCTTGCTTATGAATAATCCTTTTTTATGTCCTTGTCTGTCTTTCGCAACTTTAGGTTGCATCCTAAAGTGTGTGTAATGCCCAAAATTTACAACCAAAAATGCAACAACTTTTTTTTTTTAAAAGAGATATAACATACCATTTTAACTACATCAGAAAATTCGTGATTCTATTAAGTATAATATTTATCTATATTACAAGAAGGCAATGGGGAAACTTTAAGAAATAGAATTTCATAATATTCAAATGAAAATCATACAGAGGTGTTGCATACCTGAGTTTTCTCCCCCTTGCCTAGGTGTCATATTCTCCTTGCCTCTCTATTTCCTGCATTTGTAAATATTGCTACACAACTAGATGCATGATGTTAGAATTCAT
>MU228138.1:3674802-3700151 GCA_018584345.1 Thuja plicata
TTCACAATGCAATGTTTTTAAAGTAATCACGTCAAAATTATTGTCAACCTTTAATTCTATCCAAATTTGTCATTATCACTATCACTATGAAAATTATCATAAAATTTGAAATTAACATTCACATTTTAAAGAACTTAAAGTGGCATAGAAAGAAATAAACATATGCTAACTAGGTTCTTAGAAGCATTAAAGTAATGTACTTACCTTATCATCAATTGAATTACTTTATCCCGCCCACTTCTTCAATTCATTTTCCAAGATAGGGTTAGTGAGGCACTACAGTGTGACTGCTTGTGCATCAATGTGTCAAATATTCTGAATATAACATTTGATGCAACAAGACCATTCTGAACTAATTAGCCTCAGTTAGGGGAATCACCCCTAATTTACCTCACAGACAGTCATGAGCATCCTTGGGTAGTGATTTTGTAAACATGTCTACTAACTGTTCCTTAGTATGCACATATTCTAGTCTCACTTCCTTGTGTTGAACTAGCTCCCTCAAGTAATGATACTTGATAGCTATATGCTTTGTTTTAGAGTGCATCACAGGGTTCTTAGAAATATTAATGGCACTCATGTTATCACCATATATGACAACTGGTTCTTTGATCTCTTCTTTCATACCTTTCAGTAGTATCTTCAACCACACAATATTAGAGAAGTTAACTACTGCTGCCACATAATCGGCTTCAGCTGTAGATTGTGAGGTACAATTCTGTTTCTTTCTTGTCCATGAAACCAATCTTTTTCCCAAAAGAAATGTGCCACCTATGGTGCTTTTCCTGTCATCCACATTTCCAGCCTAATCAAAGTCAGTGTAAACTCTAAGCTCAAACTTATCATTCTTTTTGTAATACAGACCATATTCATCTGTTCCTTTCAAATATCTCAAAATTATTTTTACTGCCATCATATGAGTTTCCTTGGGATTGGCAGAAAATATTGCAACAATTCCAATAGCCAGTGCAATATCAGGTCTGCTGTTCACAACATATTGCAGCTTTCCAATCATTGACCTGTAAAGGGTTTGATTTACTTCTTTTGTATCATCAATTTTTTGTCAAACTCTGTCCAGTAGCCATGGGTGTACTCACTGGTTTTGATTCTTCCATTCCAAAAGTTTTTAGTATCTCCTTGACATATTTAGATTGAGTAATGTAGATACCATTCGTCATTTGATATATTTGTAAGCGAACAAATTTTTTTATCTCACCAAACATAGACATCTCAAATTTAGTTTGAATCTCCATTGAAAATGCTTGGCACAACACATCTTGTCCACTAAATATAATGTCATCAACAAAAATTTCAGCCAATAAAGTACCTTTACTTTGCTCTATCTTCAAATATAGATTGGTGTTGTCATTGTTTCTTGTAAATCCAATCTTAATTAGATAATTGTGCAATCTCTCATACCATGCTCTTGGTGCTTGCCTTAGTCCATATAGTGCCTTGTGTAATCTGCAAACCATGTTCCTCTTGCTTGGGTCAACAAATCCATCAGCTTGTTCAATGTACACTTCTTCTTCTAATATTCCATTTAGAAATGCTGACTTGACATCCATCTGATAAACTTAAAAACCTTTGTAGGCTGCATATGCAAGTAAGGTTCTTACTCCTTCCAATCTTGCAACTGGGGCAAATGTTTCTCCATAATAAATTCCTTCTTTTTGTGCATAACCCTTGCATACCAGTCTTGCTTTGTTTCTTGTTACCTCTCCATGTTCATTCAACTTATTTCTGAATACCCACTTAGCACCAATTATATTTTGTTATTCGACCTAGGTACAAGTGTCCAAGTCTCTTTCTTTTCAATCTGTTCTATCTCTTCATTCATGGCTTGTATCCAATCTTCATTGTCTAAGGCATCTTTTACTATTTTAGGCTCAAAATCACATAACAAGCATGTATCTTCTCTCAATTTTCTTCTTGTCATAACTGTAGAATTCTTTGATCCTATGATTTGATCAGGTTTATGGTGCCTCCTTACATATTTTGCTAGAGTGGGTTCTTTTTCTGCTTCAGATTGATCATTCACGTTCAATTCAGGTTGATTTTGTGACTTGACATCTCCATCAGATAGCTCGACAATTACCTCCTATTTCCTGACAACTTCATTCTATGATTTTCCAGGTGCTAGCTATTACTTGACAAATTCTTTCTCAGGTTCATGTAATTCATTATAATCTTCCTAATCTAGATAGACAAATGATTTGTAACTTTCAGGTTCATGTGTGCTTTCAGCTTCATTTCTTTTTGCATATTCATCAATTCTAACATTTGCACTTTCCATAATTTTATTAGTGTTAGAATTCAAAAACTTGTATGCTTTACTTTTAGTTGAATAACCAAGAAATATGCCTTCCTCACCTTTAGCATCAAGTTTTCCATTTCTGTTATCCTTCAATATGAAACATTTACTTTCAAAAACTTTAAAATAGCTTACATTAGCTGCATACCCATACCATAGCTCATAAGGTGTAGGATTAGTACCTTTCTTGACTTGTACTCTATTAAGGGTATAGACTTCTATACTTATAGCTTCTCTCCAATATTTTTGTGCAACATTTTTCTCCATCATTAGTGTTCTGGCACAATCCATGATAGATCTATTTCTCCTTTCAGCAATACCATTCTATGGTGGTGTCCTAGGTGCGAACATCAGTCTTTTTATCCCTCGGTCATTGCAGAACCTATTAAAATCATTAGAAATATACTCACCTCCTCTGTCAGATCTTAAACATTTCAAACTTTTACCTGTCTCCTTTTTAACTTTTGCCAAGTACTAGTTAAATAACTAGAATGCATTAGATTTTTCTTTAAGAAACATAACAGTCATCATTCTTGAGTAATCATCAACAAATAGAATAAAGTATCTATCTCCACAGTAACTTTTCTCACCAATAGGTCCATAAAGGTCAGTATGAACCAATTCCAAAATGTCCTCAAAAGTATGATTTTTGCTCTTGAAACTAGATTTAGTCATTTTTCCTAATTGACATTGCTTACACATTGCATTTTCAAGTTTCTTTAACTTAGGCAACCCTCTAACCTTTTTTAATTTTATTATGCTTACCAAGTTATCAAAGTTGACATGAAACAACCTTTTATGCCATAACCAAACATCATTATATTGTTCAAACAAGCATGTCTCATCAGCTAAGTCCAGATAGAACAAGTTACCTTTTGTTTGCTCTCCACTTCCAACTAGTTCTCTAGTGGAATCATAGATCTTTGCCTTCTTGTGATGGAATTCAACTCTGTAACCAGAAGTATTCAGCTGTGCATCACTCAATAAATTATAGTTAAGATCATCAACCCAATATACATTGTCACATCTGATCTTGTTAGTCAAGTTAATTGATCCTTTCCCTTTAACAAGACATGGTGCATCATTACCAAATTTAACATAACTTCCATTGCACTGATCTAAGGTCTCAAATTTATCCTTACCACCGGTCATGTGATGTGAACAACCACTGTCAATAATCCAATGGTCACCTTTACTCATATAGAAAATTAGTGTAGTTTTCTCATCATCATCAGAATCATATTTCATAGCAACATACACAACTTCTATATCATTTTCATCAGAATTGTCAGATTCACTATTAGAAGCTTCTTTAGCTATATAACAATATTTCTTACCTTTATCTTTGTAATCCTTATACTTTTTGAAGTCTCAGTCATCCTTTTTGTCTTTGTACTTTCTATCTCTTCTTTCATCTTTGTCATTCTTATCAGGAAATCTTGCTGCAATATGACCAACTTTGTTACATGAAAAAAAAATGATAGGAAGCTAACCTTTGAATTTTCCTTTTCCTCTAGATAGTCTTCTTGCCATAAGTTCCTCAAGTTCTTCCAGATCATCATCTATAGTGTCGCTATCACTGTTCATACATTTGTTTCCTTTCTTTGATTTGTTAAGGACCAACTAGGATCTGAATGCAGATTTAATAGCTTGTAGAGTGTAGTTATCAAAAATTGACATCTCAAATGCAGTATGTGTGCCTACCAGACCTTCCAAAGTCAAATTAATATTAGGAGTACATATTAATTACTCTTGAATTGTAGAGACTCTAATAGCATATACATGAAGAAGTGTTCTCAGTACCTTGCTCATAATGGTGTTATCATCAATGGTTCCCTTAGTTCCTCTAATAGCATTTACAACTTCCTTTATCCTACCATAATATTGAACTATATTTTCTCCTTCTTGCATTTTCATTTCATCAAACTTACCTCTTAAACTTTCAGATTTGGCTCTCAGCACATTTGTATCACCTCCATAGATGGTTTCTAGGGCATCCCACATATGCTTTGTATTTGTATAGTTATTTATGTCTTCAAACTCATGATAGTTCAGAGATGATGCAATCTCCAACATTGCTTGATTGTGTTCCTGCTTTTCTCTTAACTATGCAGCTGTGGTAGGTGCAATGGGGGCTACATAATCATGTTCAACATAGTGCTTAGCAGAATCACCAATACTAGCTAGATGAAATTTCATCAAACTCTTCCATGCAGAGAAATTATCTTTGTTCAACTTAGGTACCTCCTTTTTATACATCTTGATCTTTTGCTCCAAGTACCTTCAAACTATTTTCAAGAGACCAAGGCTCTGATACCAATTGTTATAATGAATTTAGAATAACTAAGAGGGGGGGAGGGGGTGAACCAGTTATCCTCAGGTCTAGATGTACCAATTTAAACTTTATACCACTTTGAACAACTTAGATCTGCTCGACAACAATAGCATAAATCAACAACATACATATGTAGTTTACTGTTCAAATGTAATCAGCTTGTAAAAACTTAATAACAAAACACAACATAAGCATTCACACAAGTTGACACCATGATTTAACATGGAAACCCAATTTGAGAAAAACCACCAGTAACATGCTACCAAATTTTCACTCTTCTGAAGTGAGCTCTGTTAGGAGCCAACCCTATTAAAGGTTTACAAAACACACTGTTAAATGTGACCTAGTTAAAGGATTTAATCACCCTATCAGGAGTGGCCTGGTTAGAGGACTTAGAATATTCCACCTGAATGCCACCTTGCTCAAAGGATTTATACAACGAATATTAGGTAAACCTGGTTAAAGGATTTTAGCTGATACAATGGTTAAAAAGTAATCAGCAGGTGTGACCTGATACATACAACTTACTTTGCAAATCTAGATCCAATTCAGCTCTAATGCTAATTCATTGAGTGGCCTCCATTCTTATTTCAATCTCCAGATCTTCTTGGAAATCCGTAAGCAATCACTCTTCGCAACTCTCTACTTCTCTTCTTAGACTTCTCTGCTAGATCAAGGGAATCAGTCAATTAACCATGCAATCCTCTTTCATACACTTACACTTTTCTTCTCTCTCTAAATAAACTCTTGAGGTTATCTTATACCTCTTCATCTAGGTAAAATAAATCTTTTCTGCTTAATCAAGATCGTAGATCTTAGGTTAGGTCAGATCCAATAGATTCTTCCATATTTACATTTAATTTACTTCTCCAAAGAAATCACTAATTAAATATTGAATCCATGCATTAATTACGGTTACCTATGCATTTAAATAGTGTAGACCAATCGTGCTTATCCTCAATTAAATTTACATATCCCAATAAATTCAATTATGTCGGCCAGAGATCTCAAATCTTAACAATTACCAAAATACTGATGCTCGACCAACACTGTGTTCTTCCGCTCAGTCGTCACTGGTTTCCTTGGCAATTTACTGGCGCTCGATCATCACAAACTTCTCTCGACATAAAATGTTCTCAGTAAACTATCATCAAAAGATAAACAACACATTACTTTGCCAATCTTCCAACTGATCAAGTACCCTTGTGATTTCCCATAACTCAACCATTTCACTTGGTCTTCTTGTTATCCTTGCCTTCAAATCTTCTTCATCAATCAATAGATATGGTACTCAAATAGATAGCAATAATATCACCAGTTAACGTTTGACATCAATGACAAAACAACAATTGTTTACATTATAGTTTTCCAACACATATGTGTATGCAAGAATTCCTTTTGGACTTACTAATGCTGGAGATCTTTTTGAAGAGCTATGGATGTGGATTTTGAGAGTTTGATTGACATCATTTTAGTTATATATCTGGATGATCTGATAGCATATTCAAAGAAAGAAGAAGACCACTGTAACCATTTGGAGAAGATCTTCCTGTGAGCCTTGGAATATGGTATATCTCTCAATCCTAAAAAATGTCAATTTAGAGTTACATAAGGTAAAGTATTATGTGTATATTGTATCAAAAGAAGGTGTAAGGATAGACCTTGAGAGGATTGATGCCATAGATAGGATCCGAGTGCCTAAAACTATCAAATCTATTGAATAATTCTTTTGTCAGGAGGTTTTTATCAAACTTCTTTGAACTTGCAAAACCAATTGCAAAAGTTCTTAAAAGGGAGCATAGGTCAAGTGGATAAATGAAGCCTTGGAATAATTTGTAAATATAAAAATGAAATCAAAGAAGCCCCTATTCTCAAGTCTCCAGATTTTTCAAAACCTTTTCATAGTTTCTCCTTTGCATCCTATCACACAATAGTAGTTGTCATGTTACAGAAAAATAATGAAGGGTATGAACGTCCCATGGCTTTTTTAGCAAAACTCTTTAAGCAACAAAATCAAACTATGAAATCATTGAGAAGAAAGGTTATGCTTTAGTGAAAGAAGAAAAATATTTTAGGCATTATTTGGTTGGAGCAAGTGTTATAGCTTATGTTCCAAATGAAATAGTGAAGGATAATTTTAAACAATCAGAAACTACTGGCTGAAGATGTAGGTGGATAAATAAAATTCAGGAATTCAATATTGATATTTAGATCACCAAACTTGTGAGAGGCCAAGGTCTTGCAAAACTTATGGCAGATTCCAATTTAGAGGAAACTCAAGTGGAATTGGAGCATTCAGTGGTAAGTATTGAGCGATGCCCATGGTATAAGGATATTTTTTATTATTTAAGACATGAAATACCAGTAAGATCTCACTGATAGCCATAAGAGAACCATAAAACTCCAAGCAACTAGGTATGTTTGATCCAAGGAGATTTATATTGGAAAAATAGGGATAGTGTTTTATTTTTTTGTCTAGACATGCACCAAGCAATTTTAATCCTTAAGGAGTTACATCAAGGAGTTTGTGGAGGAAATTTCTTAGCGAAGACTACAACACATAAAATTTTACATGCTTTTTATTATTGGCCTCATGTATTTAAATATTGTTATTCATATCTTAGAAAATGTGAAGCATGCCATAAATTTTCAAGGAAGAAAATGATGGAGCTTTACCTCTCAGACCTTTACATACTGAAGAGCCCTTCCAAATGTGGGGAATTGATTTCATAGGAGAAATTAATGATAAGTCAAGTGGAGGACAAATATGGATATTGGTAGAAACATATTCCTTCACCAAATGGGTGGTAGTAATACCAACCAGTAAGACTACAAGTAAGGTGGTGATTAAGTTCCTAAAGGAGAATATTTTAACCAGGTTTGGTTTTCCATATAAAATTGTGGTAGATAATGGAATGTGTTTTAGATCAAAAGAGTTTTCTGATTTCTATGAATCTTATGGAATTACCTTGTCTTATTCCTCACCATACCATCCATAATCAAATGGTTAGGAAGAGTCTAGTAATAAGAACATCTCGAAGATAATCAAAAGAATGCTAGATAATAAGAAAAAGGCTTGGGACTAAAAGTTAAATCTAGCATTGCGGGTTGATAGAATCACTATTAAGAAATCCACAGGGTTTTATCCATATGAACTGGTCTATGGGAAGGAAGCTAGATTGCCTTTGAATAACTTGTTTCCAGTACAAAATCTTGTCACAAAAGAACAACTTGAGGATGTTAATTTCATAGAAGAAAGGTTATCACAATTAGTAGAACTGGAAAAATTTATGAGAGAGGCTCAACAATAGAATAACAAGAAACAATAATAAGTCAATGTTTTTCATGACAAGAGATCATGTAACAAAATATTTAAGGAAGGAAATGTTAGAATTATTTTAGAATAATTGAGAGGGGAGGGGTGAATTAGTTATCCTCAGGTCTAGATGTAGCAAATAAAACTTTTCTATATTTCATATCTACTCGGCAGCAGTAGCATAAGTCAACAACTTTAATCATGCAGTTTACTGTCTATTGAAATTGCTTGTAGAAACATAACAGTAAAACAAACCATAAGCATTCACACAAGTTGACACAAGTATTTAATGTGGAAACCCAATATGGGAAAAACCACCAGTAGCATGCTACCAAGTTTTCACTCTTCTGAAGTGAGCTCTGTGAGGAGTCAACCCTGTTAAAGGTTACAATAACACACTGTGAGGTGTGACCTGGTTAAAGGATTTAATCACCCTGTCAGGAGTGGCCTTGTTAGAGGACTTAGAACATTCCACCTGAATGTCACCTTGTTAGAGGATTTATAAAAATGACTGTTAGGTCAACTTTGTTAAAGGATTTAATTGATACAATGGTTAGAAAGTAATCAACAATTGTGATCTGATACATACAACTTACTTTGCAAATTCAAATCCAATTACAGCTCTGATGTTAACTTACTGGATAGCCTACATTGTAATTTCAACCTTCTAATCTACTTGGAAATTTGTCAAGCATTCACACATGCAACTCTCTGCTTCTGTATTCAACCTTCTCTACTAGATCATGCCAAACAGTAAATCAACTATGCAGTCCTCTTGCATACACACATGTACTTCCACATTTAGCAGCACACTTAGCACACATAATGAATAACCCCTAAGGTTATCATATACCTCTTTGTCTAGGTCAGATAAATCTTTGCTGCTTAATCAAGATTGTAGATCTTAGGTTAGGTAAGATCCAACAGATCATTCCATCATTTACATTACATTTACTTCTCCAAAGTAGTCTCTAATTAAATCTTGAAACCATGTATTAATTACGGTTACCCATACATTAAATGACGTGGATCAATCTTTAACTAACATTACATATCCCAATAAAATTAACTAAGCCGGCCAGAGATCTCAAATCTCATCATTAATCCAATTACTGTAATTTAGCCAGCATCATTATTTCCACTCGACAATTTCACTAGAGCTCGGCATTGAACAACTTTGCTTGTCACAAACAACTTCACTCAGCACAAGCAACTTTCCTCAGCACAAGCAACTTTGCTTGATACAAAACAACTAGAAAAAATGTCTTTGAAAGATAAACAACTAATTACTTTTCCAGAGTGCCAACTGATCAAGTACCCTTTTATTTTCCTTAACTCAACCATTCACTTGGTGTTCTTGTTAAATCTTCATAATCAACAGTGGATATGGTACTCAAACAAATAACAATAGTCTCACCAGTTAAGGTTTGACAACAATGACAAAATAACAATTGCTTGCATTGTCACATTCCGACAATCTCCCTCTTTGGCATTGATGGAAACAAAAAATATTAAAACAATGATTTAACAAGCATAGTTACCATACAATCCAAAAATTCACCTGTGTTCCTTGATATGAATGAATCTTCATTAATATCTTTAGCTTCATTTTGATTCTCATCTATAAAACATTTCTCCCTCTCTGTCTGTAATCACACTGTAATCATCTGTCTAAATATCTGTAGACTCCCTCTGAGTAGATAATCACTTCAATGTTTTAACCAGTAACTTTTGCCTCTTTATAGTGCTTCCTTTATGTAATCTCTTCCTCTTGGTAATCTCTTCCTCTAGGGAATCTTAGGCAATCTCTCCCTCTTTGACAACAATGCCAAAGACATCGATATCCTTATCATGTAGATCTTTAGTATCATGCTGATCCTGTCATCTTAATTATGACTGATCTTCTTTTCTGTCCTTTTCTAAATTCACAACTTTAGTCAGCATCCTAAAGTGTGACTTACTGTGCATCAATGTATCAAGTATTTTGAGTCTAATATTTGATGCAACAGTACCATACAAAACTTAATTAGCCTCAATTAGGGGAATCACCCCCATTTTACCTCACAGATACTCATGAGCATCCTTGGGTAGTGCCTTTGTGAATATTTTTGCTAATTTTTCTTTAGTGTTCACATAATCCAGTCTTACTTCTTTATTCTAAACTAGCTCCCTCAAGTAATGATACTTGATAGCTATATACTTTGTCTTTGAGTGCATAACATAATTTTTAGAGATATTAATGGCACTCCTGTTATCACAATATATGACAACTGGGTCAGTGATTTCTTCCTTCATACCTTTTAGTAGTATCTTCAACCACACAATGTTAGAACAATTGACTGCTGCTACCACATACTCGACTTCAGCTATAGATTGTGAGGTGCAATTTTGTTTCTTGCTTTTCCATGAGATCAATCTTTTTCCTAAAAGAAATGCTCCACCAGTAGTGCTTTTCCTGTCATCAACATTTCTAGCCCAATCAGAATCAGTGTAAACTCTTAGTTCAAACTTGTCATTCTTCTTGTAGTATAGACCATAGTCATCAGTTCCTTACAAATATCTTAGAATCCTTTTTACTGCCATCATGTGAGTTTCCTTGGAGTTAGCAGAAAACCTTGCAACAATTCCAACAACTAGGGCAATGTCAGGTCTACTATGTACAACATATTGTAGTTTACCAATCATTGATCTGTAGAGTGTTTGGTTTACTTCTTTTGTGTCATCATCTTTTGTCAATTTCTATCTAGTAGCCATGGGTGTACTCACTGGTTTGGACTCTTCCATTCCAAAAGTTTTCAGTATCTCCTTGATATATTTAGATTGACTGATATAGATACCATTCTTCATTTGATAAATTTGTAAGCCAACAAAGAATTTTATTTCACCAAACATAGACATCTCAAACTCAATTTGCATCTCTGTTGCAAATTTTTGGCATAACACATCTTGTCCACTAAATATGATGTCATCTACAAATATTTCAGCTAATAATGTACCTTTTCTTTGCTCTGTCTTCAAGTATAGGTTGTTGTTGTCATTGGTTCTTGAAAATCTAATCTTGATCAGATAATTGTGCAATCTCTCATACCATGCTCTTGGCACTTGCTTCAGTCCATATAATGCTTTGTGCAATTTCCAAACCATATTCCTTTTTTTTGGGTCAACAAAACCATCAGCTTGCTTAATATACACTTCTTCTTCCAAGATACCATTGAGAAATGCAGATTTCACATCCATCTGATAAAATGTGAATCCTTTATAGGCTGCATATGCAAGTAAGGTTCTGACTCCTTCCAATCTTGCAACTGGGGTGAATGTTTCACCGTAGTCAATTCCTTCCTCCTGTGCATAACCCTTGCATACCAGTCTTGCTTTGTTTCTTGTCACATCTCCATGTTCATTCATCTTATTTCTGAATACCCACTTTGTACCAATTACATTTTTATCCTTTGGCCTAGGTATAAGTGTCCAAGTCTTGTTCTTCTCAATCTGTTCAATTTCCTCATTCATTGTTTGTATCCAATGTTCATTTTCTAAAGCATCTTTCACTGTTTTGGGCTCAAATTCACATAACATACATGTGCCATTTTTCAACTTACTTTGTGTCATAACTATAGAATCCTTTGATCCAATGATTTAATCAGAATTGTGGTTTCTTCTCACATATTTTGATAGAGTAGGCTCATGTCTTGCTTCAGATTCATTGATTGTATTTAGTTCTCGTTAATTCTGTGACTTGGCATCTCCATCAGATAGCTCGACATTCACTTGTTGTTACTCAGAAATTCCACTCTATGACTCGGTAGGTGCATGTTGTTGCTCGACAGTAGCCTTAGGTAATGTATTAGAATATTCCTCATCTAGATATACAAATGATCTGTAGCTTTCAGGCGCTTGTGTACTTTCAGCTTCATTTCTTTTTGCAAACTCATCAATTCTTACATTTGCACTTTCCACAACTTTGTTAGTATTAGAATTCAAACATTTGTATACTTTGCTTTTCATTGAATAACCAAGGAATATGCCTTCTTCACCTTTAGCATCAAGTTTTCCATTTCTTTTGTCCTTCAGTATAAAAAATTTTCTTCCAAATACTTTAAAATACTTTAAACTAGGTGCATAACCATACCAAAGTTCATAAGGTGTAGCATTTGTACCTTTCTTGACTTGTACTCTATTTAGGGTAGAGACTGTATTACTTACAGCTTCTTTCCAATATTTTTGTGCAACATTCTTCTCCATCATTAGTGTTCTTAGACAGTCCATGATAGATCTGTTCCTGCGTTCAGCAATACCATTTATTGGAGGAGTCCTAGGTGCGGACATCTATTTCTTTATGCCTCGGTCATTGCAGAACCTGTTAAACTCATTTGAAATAAACTCTCCACCTCTATCAAATCTTAAGCATTTCAAACTTTTGCCTATTTTCTTTTCAACTTTAGCTAAGTACCATTTAAATAACTGGAATGCATCAGATTTTTCCTTGAGAAACATTACAGTCATCATCCTTGAATAAACATCAACAAATCGAATAAAATATCTAGCACCACAGTAGCTTCTTTCTCCAATGGGACCATAGAGATCAGTATGGACTAATTCCAAAATTTCCTTTGATATATGTGTTTTACTCTTAAAACTAGACTTAGTCATCTTTCCTAGTTGACATTGTTTACAGATAGCATTCTCAGGTTTCTTTAACTTAGGTAGCCCTCTAACCTTTTTCAATTTACTTATGCTTACCAAGTTATCAAAGTTCACATGAAACGACCTCTTATGCCATAACCAAACATCATTGTACTGTGTAAACAAACATGTTTCTTCAGATAAATCCAGATAAAATAAGTTATCTTTAGTCTGATTACCACTTCCAACAAGTTCTCCAGTAGAATCATAGATCTTTGCTTTCTTGTGATGGAACTCAACTTTGTAACCAGAAGTGTTCAGTTGTGAAAAACTCAAAAAAATTTATTTAAGATCATCAACCCAATACACATTATCACATCTAATTTTTTCAGTCAAGTTAATCAATCCTTTATCTTTGATAAGACATGGTGCATCATTACCAAATTTTCCATATCCTCTGTTGCATTGGTTTAGGGTTTCAAACTTATCCTTGTCACCAGTCATATGATGGGAAAAACCACTGTCAATGATCCAATGATCACTTTTACTCATATAAGAGATTAATGCAGTTTTCTCATCATCATCAAAATATTCTTTCATTGCTACATAAACAACTTCTATATCATTGTCATCAGAATTGTTAGAAGTTTCTTCAGCAATATAACAAGATTTCTTACCTTTGTCTTCGTAATCCTTATATTTCCTGAATTCTCAGTTATCCTTTCTATCTTTGTATTCCTTGTATTTGTAGTCCTTTCTTTCATCTTTTTTATTCTTAACAGGACATCTAGCAGCTATATGACCAACTTTATTGCATGAAAAACAAATAATAGGAAGTTTACCTCTGTATTTTCCTTTTACTCTGGATAGCCTTTTTGCCATAAGTGCTTCAAGTTTTTCAAGATCATCATCAGTAGTGTCATAATCACTGTTCACATGTTTATTTCCTTTCTTATATTTATTGAGAACCAACTATGATCTAAAAGTAGAATCAATACCTTGTGGATTATAGTTATCATAATTTTACATTTCAAATGCAGTGAGTCTGCCTATCAGATTTTCCAGATTCAGATTATTGTTAGGAGTGCATCTTAGTTCTTGAATTGCAAAAAATCTAATAGCATATATAGGAAGTAAAGTTCTCAGTACCTTTCTCATAATAGTGTTCTCATCTATTGTTCCATTAGCTCCTCTAATGGCATTTACAACTTCTTTTACTCTACCATAATACTGGTTAACATTTTCACCTTCTTGCATTTTCATCTCATCAAACTTACCTCTTAGACTTTCTGATTTATCTTTCAACACATTTGTGTCTCCACCATAGATATTTGCAATTTTATCCCACATCTCCTTTGCATTTGTGTAGCTCTTTATATCATCAAACTCTGAATAGCTCAATGAGGAGGCAATCTCCAACATTGTTTGATTGTGCTTTTGCTTTCCTTTTAGTTGTGCAGCTGTGAGAGGAGTAGAAGGTGATACATAGTCATTTTAAATAAGTCACTTAGCATCATCTCCAATACCGGCTAGATGCAGTTTCTTCAAACTTTGCCATGTAGGAAATTTATCTTTGTTCAGCTTGGGAACCTCCTTATACATCTTGATCTTTTCGCTCTGAGTACCTTCAAAATTTTTTCAGGAGACCAAAGCTATGATACCAATTATTACAATGATTTTAGAATAACTGAGAGGGGAGGGGTGAATCAGTTATCCTCAAGTCTAGATGTAGAAAATAAAACTTTTATGTATTTCAGATCTACTCGGCAGCAGTAGCATATGTCAACAACTTTAATCATGCAGTTTACTGTCTAATGAAATTGCTTGTAGAAACATAACAGTAAAACAAACCATAAGCATTCACACAAATTGACACAAGTATTTAACGTGGAAACCCAATATGGGGAAAACCACCAGTAACATGCTACCAAGTTTTCACTCTTCTGAAGTGAGCTCTGTGAGGAACCAACCATGTTAAAGGTTACAATAACACACTGTGATGTGTGACCTAGTTAAAGGATTTAATCACCCTGTCAGGAGTGGCCTTGTTAGAGGACTTAGAACATTCCACTTGAATGTCACCTTGTTAGAGGATTTATACAAATGACTGTTAGGTCAACATTGTTAAAGGATTTAACTAATACAATGGTTAGAAAGTAATCAACAGTTGTGATCTAATACATATAGCTTACTTTGCAAATTTAGATCCAATTATAGCTCTGATGTTAACTTACTGGATAGCCTACATGTCATTTCAACCTTCTGATCTACTTGGAAATCCATCAAGAAATCACACATGTAACTCTCTGATTCTGTATTCAACCTTCTCTGCTAGATCATGCCATACAGTAAAGAAACTATGCAATCTTCTTGCATACACACATGTACTTCCACATTTAGTAGCACACTTAGCACACACAATGAATAACCCCTGAGATTATCATGTACCTCTCTGTCTAGGTCAGATAAATCTTTGCCACTTAATCAAGATTGTAGATCTTAGGTTAGGTCAGATCCAATGGATCATTCCATCATTTATATTAGATTTACTTCTCCAAAGTAGTCTCTAATTAAATCTTGAAACCATGCATTAATTATTGTTACCCATACATTAAATGACATGGATCAATCTTTAATTAACATTACATATCCCAATAAAATTAACTAAGTCGGCCAGAGATCTCAAATCTCATCATTAATCCAATTACTGTAAGTCGACCAACATCACTGTTTCCACTTGGCAATTTTACTGGTGCTCGGCATTGAACAACTTTGCTCATCACAAACAACTTCGCTTAACACAAGCAACTTTTCTCGGCACAAGCAACTTTTCTCGACACAAAACAACTTGAAAAACTATCTTTGAAAGATAAACAACTAATTACTTTGCCAGAGTGCCAACTGATCAAGTACCCTTTTATTTGCCTTAACTCAACCATTCACCTTGTCTTCTTGTTAAATCTTCTTCATCAACAGTGGATATGGTACTCAAATAGATAACAATAGTCTCACCAGTTAAGGTTTGATAGCAATGAAAAAATAATAATTGCTTGCATTCTCACTTTCCAACAATATCCCTCTTTGGCATTGATGGCAACACAAAATATTAAAATAATTATTTAACAAGCATAGTTACCATACAATCCAAAAATTCACCTGTGTTCCTTGATATAAATGAATCTTCATTAATGTCTTTAGCTTCATTCTGATTCTCATCTATAAAACATTTCTCCCTCTGAGTAGATAATCCCTTCAATGTTTTAAGTAGTAACTTCTGCCTCTTTATAGTTCTTCCTTTATGTAATCTCTTCCTCTTGGTAATCTCTTCCTCTAGGAAATCTTAGGAAATCTCTCCCTCTTTGAAAACAATGCCAAAGATGTCGATGTCTTTAACATGTAGATCTTTAGTATCATGTTGAGCCTGTCATCTTAATTATGACTGATCGTCTTTTCTGTCCTTATCCAACCTCACAACTTTAGTCAGCATCCTAAAGTGTGACTTATTGTGCATCAATGTATCAAGTATTCTGAGTCTAATTTTGATGCAACAGTACCATACAACACTTAATTAGCCTTAGTTAGGGGAATCACCCCCATTTTACCTCACAGATACTCATGAGCATCCTTGGGTAGTGCCTTTGTGAATATGTCTGATAATTGTTCTTTAGTGTTCACATAATCCAGTCTTACTTCTTTATTCTAAACTAGCTCCCTCAAGTAATGATACTTGATAGCTATATGCTTTTTCTTTGAGTGCATAACAGGATTTATAAAGATATTAATGGCACTCATGTTATCACAATATATGACAACTGGGTCAGTGATTTCTTCCTTCATACCTTTTAGTAGTATCTTCAACCACACAATGTTAGAACAATTGACTGCTGCTGCCACATACTCGGCTTCAGCTATAGATTGTGAGGTGCAATTCTATTTCTTGCTTGTTCATGAGATCAATATTTTTCCTAAAAGAAATGCTCCACCAGTAGGGCTTTTCCTATCATCAACATTTCCAGCCTAATCAGAGTCAGTGTAAACTCTAAGTTCAAACTTTTCATTCTTCTTGTAGTATAGACCATAGTCATTAGTTCCTTACAAATATCTTAGAATCCTTTTTACTGCCATCATGTGAGTTTCCTTGGGGTTAGCATAAAACCTTGCAACAATTCCAATAGCTAGGGCAATGTCAAGTCTACTATGTACAACATATTTTAGTTTACCAATCATTGATCTGTAGAGTGTTTGGTTTACTTCTTTTGTGTCATCATCTTTTGTCAATTTCTGTCCAGTAGCCATGGGTGTACTCACTGGTTTGGACTCTTCCATTCCAAAAAATTTTAGTATCTCCTTGATATATTTAGATTGAGTGATATAGATATGATTCTTCATTTGATAAAATTGTAAGCCAACAAAGAATTTTATTTCACCAAACATAGACATCTCAAACTTAGTTTGCATCTCTGTTGCAAATTTTTGGCATAACACATCTTGTCCACTAAATATGATGTCATCTACAAAAATTTCAGCTAATAATGTACCTTTGCTTTGCTCTGTCTTCAAGTACAGGTTGATGTTGTCATTGGTTCTTGCAAATCCAATCTTGATCAGATAATTGTGCAATCTCTCATACCATGCTCTTGGCACTTGCTTCAGTCCATATAATGCTTTGTGCAATCTACGAACCATATTCCTTTTGTTTGGGTCAACAAAACCATCAGCTTGCTCAATATACACTTCTTCTTCCAAGATACCATTGAGAAATGTAGATTTCGCATCCATATGATAAACTTTGAATCCTTTATAGGATGCATATGCAAGTAAGGTTCTTACTCCTTCCAATCTTGCAACTGGGGTGAATGTTTTACCATAGTCAATTCCTTCCTCTTGTACATAACCCTTGCATACCAGTCTAGCTTTATTTCTTGTCACATCTCCATGTTCATTCAGCTTATTTCTGAATACCCACTTTGTACCAATTACATTTTTATCCTTTAACCTAGATACAAGTGTCCAAGTCTTGTTCTTCTCAATTTATTCAATTTCCTCATTCATTGCCTGGATCCAATCTTTATTTTCTAAAGTATCTTTCACTTTTTTGGGCTCAAATTCACATAACAAACATGTGCCATTATTCAACTTACTTCATGTCATAACTATAGAATCCTTTGATCCAATGATTTGATCAGAATTGTGGTTTCTTCTCACATATTTTGATAGAGTAGGCTCATGTCTTGCTTCAGATTCATTGATTGTGTTCAGTTCTGGTTGACTTTGTGACTCGACATCTCCATCAGATAGCTCGACATTCACTTGCTATTGCTCAACAACTCCACTCTGTGACTCGGCAGGTGCATGTTGTTGCTCGACAGTAGCCTCAGGTAATGTATTAGAATCTTCCTCATCTAGATATATGAATGATTTGTAGCTTCCAGGCTCTTGTGTACTTTTAGCTTCATTTCTTTTTGCAAACTTATCAATTGTTACATTTGCACTTTTCACAACTTTGTTAGTATTAGAATTCAAACATTTGTATGCTTTGCTTTTTGTTGAATAACCAAGGAATATGCCTTCTTCACCTTTAGCATCAAGTTTTCCATTTCTATTGTCCTTCAGTATAAAACATTTGCTTCCAAATACTTTAAAATACTTTACCCTAGGTGCATAACCATACCAAATATCATAAGGCGTAGCATTTGTACCTTTCTTGACTTGTACTCTATTTAGGGTATAGACTGTAGTACTTACAGCTTCTCTCCAATATTTTTGTGCAACATTCTTCTCCATCATTAGTGTTCTTGCACAGTCCATGATAGATCTGTTCCTGCATTCAACAATACCATTTTGTGGAGGAGTCCTAGGTGCGGACATCTGTCTCTTTATGGCTTGGTCATTACAGAACCTGTTAAACTCATTAGAAATAAACTCTCGACCTCTGTCAGATCTTAAATATTTCAAACTTTTGCTTGTTTCCTTTTCAACTTTAGCTAAGTACCATTTAAATAACTGGAATGCATCAGATTTTTCCTTGAGAAACATTACACTTATCATCCTTGAATAATCATCAACAAATAGAATAAAATATCTAGCACCATAGTAGCTTCTTTCTCCAATGGGACCACAGAGATCAGTATGGACTAATTCTAGAATTTCCTCTGATATATGTGTTTTACTCTTGATACTAGACTTAGTCATATTTCCTAGTTGATATTGTTTACACATATCATTCTCAGGTTTCTTTAACTTAGGTAGCCCTCTAACCTTTTTCAATTTACTTATGCTTACCAAGTTATCAAAGTTCACATGACACAACCTCTTATGCCATAACCAAACATCATTATACTATGCAAACAAACATGTTTCTTCAGATAAATCTAGATAAAATAAGTTACCTTTAGTTTGATCACCACTTCCAACAAGTTCTCTAGTAGAATCATAGATCTTTGCTTTTCTGTGATGGAACTCAACTCTATAACCAGAAGTGTTCAGCTATGCAACACTTAGCAAATTGTATTTAAGATCATCAACCCAATATAGATTATCAAATCTGATTTTGTCAGTCAAGTTAATCAATTCTTTACCTTTGATAAGACATGGTGCATCATTACCAAATTTTACATATCCTCCATTGCATTGGTTTAGGGTTTCAAACTTATTCTATCACCAGTCATATGATGGGAACAACCACTGTCAATGATCCAACGATCACTTTTACTCATATAATAGATTAATGTAGTTTTCTCATCATCATCAAAATCAAGTCTTTCATTGCAACATAAACAACTTCTATATCATTGTCATCAGAATTGTCAGTATCATTGTCAGAAGTTTCTTCAGCAATATAGAAAGATTTCTTACCTTTGTCTTTGTAATCCTTATATTTCCTGAAGTCTTGGTCATCCTTTCTGTCTTTGTATTCCTTGTATTTGTAGTCCTTTATTTCATCTTTTTCATTCTTATCAGGACATCTAGCAGCTATATGACCAACTTTATTGCATGAAAAACAAATAATAGGAAGTTTACCTCTGTATTTTCCTTTTCCTCTGGATAGCCTTTTCACCATAAGTTCTTCAAGTTCTTCAAGATCATCATCAGTAGTGTCACTATCATTGTTCACATATTTATTTCCTTTCTTATATTTATTGAGAACTTGTTGTGATCTAAAAGCAGAATCAATACCTTGTGGATTATAGTTATCATAATTTGACATTTCAAATGCAGTGAGTCTGCCTATCAGATATTCTGGATTCAGATTATTGTTAGGAGTGCATCTCAGTTCTTGAATTTTAGAAACTCTAATAGCATATACAGGAAGTAAATTTCTTAGTACCTTGCTCATAATAGTGTTCTCATCTATTGTTCAATTAGCTCCTCTAATGGCATTTACAACTTCTTTTACTCTACCATAATACTAGTTAACATTTTCACCTTCTTGCATTTTTCTCTCATCAAACTTACCTCCTAAAATTTTTGATTTAGCTCTCAGCACATTTGTGTCTCCACCATAGACAGTTGCAATTTTATCCCACATCTCCTTTCAATTTGTGCAGCTCTTTATATCATCAAACTTTGAATAGCTCAATGAGGAGGAAATCTCCAACATTGCTTGACTGTGCTCTTGCTTTTTTCTTTTAGTTGTGCAGCTATGAGAGGAGTAGAAGGTGATACATAGTCATTTTCAACAAGTCACTTAGCATCATCTCCAATACCGGTCAGATGTAGTTTCATCAAACTCTGCCATGCAGGAAAGTTATCTTTGTTCAGTTTGGGAACCTCCTTATGCATCTTGGTCTTTTCGCTCCAAGTACCTTCAAAATATTTTTAGGAGACCAAAGCTCTGATACCAATTGTTAGAATGATTTTAGAATAACTAAGAGGGGAGGGGTGAATCAGTTATCCTTATTTCTAGATGTAGCAAATAAAACTTTTCTATAATTCAGATCTACTCGGTAACAGTAGCATATATCAACAACTTTAATTATGCAGTTTACTGTCTAATGAAATTGCTTTTGGAAACATAACAGTAAAACAAACCATAAGCATTCACACAAGTTAACACAAGTATATAACGTGGAAACCCAATATGGGAAAAACCACCAGTAACATGCTACCAAGTTTTCACTCTTCTGAAGTGAGCTCTGTGAGGAGCCAACCATGTTAAAGGTTACAATAACACACTATGAGGTGTGACCTGGTTAAAGGATTTAATCACCCTGTCAGGAGTGGCCTTGTTAGAGGACTTAGAACATTCCACTTGATTATCACCTTGTTAGAGGATTTATATAAATGACTGTTAGGTCAACATTGTTAAAGGATTTAACTGATACAATGGTTAGAAAGTAATCAGCAGTTGTGATCTAATACATACAACTTACTTTGCAAATTTAGATCCAATTACAGCTCTGATGTTAACTTACTGGATAGCCTGCATTGTTATTTCAACCTTCTGATGTGCTTTGAAATTTGTCAAGCAATCCCACATGCAACTCTCTGCTTTTGCATTCAGCCTTCTCTACTAGATCATGCCAAACAGTAAATCAACTATGCAATCTTCTTACATACACACATGTGCTTCCACATTCAGCAGGACACTTAGCACACACAATGAATAACCCCTGAGGTTATCATATGCCTCTTTGTCTAGGTCAGAAAAATCTTTGCCGCTTAATCAAGATCGTAGATCTTATGTTAGGTCAGATCCAATGGATCATTCCATCATTTACATTACATTTACTTCTCCAAAGAAGTCTCTAATTAAATCTTGAAACCATGCATTAATTATGGTTACCCATACATTAAATGACGTAGATAAATCTTTAATTAACATTACATATCCCAACAAAATTAACTAAGTCGGCCAGAGATCTCAAATCTCATCATTAATCCAATTACTGTAAGTTAGCCAAAATCACTGTTTCCACTTGGCAATTTCAGTGGTGCTCAACATTGAACAACTTTTCTCATCACAAACAAATTTTTTTAGCACAAGAAACTTTGCTCGACACAAAACGGCCTAAAAAATTATCTTTGAATGATAAACAACTAATTACTTTGCTAGAGTGCCAACTGATCAAGTACCCTTTTATTTGCCTTAACTCAACCATTCACTTGGTCTTGTTGTTAAATCTTCTTCATCAACAGTGGATATGGTACTCAAACAGATAACAATAGTCTCACCAGTTAAGGTTTGACAACAATGACAAAATAACAATTGCTTGCATTGTCACTTTCCAACAATCTACCTCTTTGGCATTGATGGCAACACAAAATGTTAAAACAATGATTTAACAAGCATAGTTACCATACACTCCAAAAATTCACCTGTGTTCCTTGATATGAACGAATCTTCATTAATGTCTTTAGCTTCATTCTAATTCTCATCTGTAAAACATTTCTCCCTTTGTATCTTTAATCATGCTATAATCATATGTGTCTCAACATCTGTAGACACCCTCTGAGTAGATAATCACTTAAATGTTTTAAGCAGTAACTTCTGCCTCTTTATAGTGCTTCCTTTATGTAATCTCTTCCTCTTGGTAATCTCTTCCTCTAGGCAATCTTAGGCAATCTCTCCCTCTTTGACAACAATGCCAATGATGTCGATATCTTTAACATGTAGATCTTTAGTATCATGCTGATCCTGTCATCTTAATTATGACTGATCTTCTTTTCTGTCCTTGTCCAACTTTACAACTTTAGTCAGCATCCTAAAGTACGACTTACTGTGCATCAATGTATCAAGTATTCTGAGTCTAATATTTGATGCAACAGTACCATACAAAACATAATTATCCTCAGTTAGGGGAATCACCCCCATTTTACCTCACAGATACTCATGAGCATCCTTGGGTAGTGCCTTTGTGAATATGTCTGCTAATTGTTCTTTAGTGTTCACATAATCCAGTCTTACTTTTTTATTCTGAACTAGCTCCCTCAAGTAATGATACTTGATAGCTATATGCTTTGTCTTTGAGTGCATAACAGGATTTTTAGAGATATTAATGGCACTCATGTTATCACAATATATGACAACTGGGTCAGTGATTTCTTCCTTCATACCTTTTAGTAGTATCTTCAACCACACAATGTTAGAATAATTGACTGCTGTTGCCACATACTCGGCTTCAGCTATAGATTGTGAGATGCAATTATGTTTCTTGCTTGTGCATGAGATCAATCTTTTTCCCAAAAGAAATGCTCCCCTAGTAGTTCTTTTCCTGTCATCAACATTTCTAGCCCAATCAGAGTCAGTGTAAACTCCGAGTTCAAACTTGTCATTCTTCTTGTAGTATAGACCACAGTCATCAACTCCTTTATAATATCTTAGAATCCTTTTTACTTCCATCATGTGAGTTTCCTTGGGGTTAGTAGAAAACCTTGCAACAATTCCAATAGCTAGGGCAATGTCAAGTCTCCTATGTACAACATATTGTAGTTTACCAATCATTGATCTGTAGAGTGTTTGGTCTACTTCTTTTGTGTCATCATCTTTTGTCAGCTTCTGTCCAGTAGGCATGGGTGTACTCACCAGTTTGGACTCTTCCATTCCAAAAGTTTTCAGTATCTCCTTGATATATTTAGTTTGAGTGCTTTAAATACCATTCTTCATTTGATAAATTTGTAAGCCAACAAAGAATTTTATTTCACCAAACATAGACATCTCAAACTCAGTTTGAATCTCTACTGCAAATTTTTGGAATAACACATTTTTTTCACTAAATATGATGTCATCTAAAAAAATTTCAGCTTATAATGTACCTTTGCTTTGCTCTGTCTTCAAGTACAGGTTGCTATTGTCATTGGTTCTTGCAAATCCAATCTTGATCAGATAATTGTGCAATCTCTCATACCATGCTCTTGGTGCTTGCTTCAGTCCATATAATGCTTTGTGCAATTTGCAAACCATATTCCTTTTGTTTGGGGCAACAAAACCATTGCCTTTCTCAATATACACTTCTTCTTCCAAGATACCATTGAGAAATGCAGATTTCACATCCATCTGATAAAATTTGAATCCTTTATAGGCTGCATATGCAAGTAAGGTTCTGACTCATTCCAATCTTGCAACTGGGGTGAATGTTTCACCGTAGTCAATTCCTTCCTCCTGTGCATAACCCTTGCATACCAGTCTAGCTTTGTTTCTTATCACATCTCCATGTTCATTCAACTTATTTCTGAATACCCACTTTGTACCAATTACATTTTTATCCTTCAACCTAGGTACAAGTGTCCAAGTCTTGTTCTTCTCAATCTATTCAATTTCCTCATTCATTACCTGTATCCAATCTTCATTTTCTAAAGCATCTTTCACTATTTTGGGCTCAAATTCACATAACAGACATGTGCCATTTTTCAACTTACTTCATGTCATAACTACAGAATCCTTTGATCCAATGATTTGATCAGAATTGTGGTTTCTTCTCACATATTTTTCTAGAGTAGGCTCATGTCTTGCCTCAGATTCATTGATTGTATTCAGTTCTAGTTGATTCAGTGACTCGGCATCTGCATCAGATAGATCGACATTCACTTGTTGTTGCTCGACAACTCCACTCTGTGACTCGGCAGGTGCATGCTATTGCTCAACAGTAGCCTCAAGTAATGTATTATAATCTTCCTCATCCAGATATATGAATGATCTATAGCTTTCAGGCTCTTGTGTACTTTCAGCTTCATTTCTTTCTGCAAACTCATCAATTCTTACATTTGCGCTTTCCACAACTTTGTTAGTATTCAAATTCAAACATTTGTATGCTTTGATTTTCTTTCAATAACCAAGGAATATGCCTTCTTCACCTTTAGCATCAAGTTTTCTATTTCTATTGTCCTTCAGTATAAAACATTTTCTTCCAAATACTTTAAAATACTTTACACTAGGTGCATAACCATACCAAAGTTCATAAGGTGTAGAATTTGTACCTTTCTTGACTTGTACTCTATTTAGGGTATAGACTGCAATACTTACAACTTCTTTCCAATATTTTTGGGCAACATTCTTCTCCATCATTAGTGTTCTTGCACAATCCATGATAGATCTGTTCCTGCGTTCAACAATACCATTTTGTGGAGGAGTCCTAGGTGCAGACATCTATCTCTTTATGCCTCGATCATTGCAGAACCTGTTAAACTCATTAGAAATAAACTCTCCACCTCTGTTAGATATTAAATATTTCAAAATTTTGCCTATTTCCTTTTCAACTTTAGCTAAGTACCATTTAAATAACTAGAATGCATCAGATTTTTCCTTGAGAAACATTACAGTCATCATCCTTGAATAATCATCAACAAATATAATAAAATATTTAGCACCACAGTAGCTTCTTTCTCCAATGGGAACATAGAGATCAGTATGGAATAATTTTAAAATTTCCTCTGATATATGTGTTTTACTTTTGAAACTAGACTTAGTCATCTTTCCTAGTTTACATTGTTTACACATAACATTCTCAGGTTTCTTTAACTTAGGTAGCCCTCTAACCTTTTTTAATTTACTTATGCTTACCAAGTTATCAAAGTTCACATGACACAACCTCTTATGCCATAACCAAACATCATTGTACTGTGCAGACAAACATGTTTCTTATGATAAATCTAGATAAAATAAGTTACCTTTAGTCTAATCACCATTTCCAACAAGTTCTCCAGTAGAATCATAGATCTTTGCTTTTCTGTGATGGAACTCAACTTTGTAACCAGAAGTGTTCAGTTGTGCAACACTCAACAAATTGTATTTAAGATCATCAACCCAATACACATTATCACAT
>MU228138.1:3734959-3759427 GCA_018584345.1 Thuja plicata
TGCGTCCAAACGGGTCGAACACATATTCCGGATATCATTTTGAGGATATGATATTCTAGAATTGCAGCATATTCTAGAATTGACTATATCCGGCATTCCGTATGCCTGCGTCCAAACGGGCCCTTATCTCTTATGCTTGTTAGATGTGCTCTACATTGTTTGGGCTTCGTATTTGCTTCCCTCCTTTTTTTTAAGGATAGTAATCAAATTGAACTTGTGGCTTTGAAGAGCTTAAGGTCGGTTTATTAGGTTTTATCATTTTAATCAAGTTTTAGGGGAAGATTATTAGTAATTGAACGTGTTCCAATAACTGCACATTTCATGTATACTTAACCTCCTAATTATTATTTTTAAAGGAGTTCCAAAAATGATAATACATGTACCAATAGTTTATCATTTTTTAAATCTTTTTTGGTTCATAATTGGCCCATTTGCACACCCCCATTCTCCTGGATTTATCATCTTCTGAAAATTGTGACCTCATTGGTTACATTGCTAAGTAAGCTTCACATTCATAGTTGTTATTAATTTAATAAAACACGATATTATGGTATCGACTTGGGAGCTTGGGTCGGGATAAGATTAATAGATGGTTGATGAGTTCCTAATAAAGGATTGAGATGGGTTTGATATGGAGGTTGTATGCTTAAAAGTAAGGTCATTAAAGGTAGAGGAATCATTCTACCAATCTCAATTAGGTCATTCTAAGTATCTGTAGTTATATTATAAGCATTTCTTCCTTTAGATTTTTCCATAATGATAATTTTATAATTAGTAAATGTAGTGCAAACTTAATAGGGGGTAGAATTCAAGTGGGATTCTCTACAAGTGTTTTTATAACTTGTTGCTAAAGAAATAGTTTTTAGTTGTTCTAATAATACAGAATTATCACCCATTTCTTTAATCTTTTTCATAATTACCCTACCTAGTCAATTCCAATCACTAATTAATGGAGGGATTGAGATTGTACTATCCAAGTGCCTTTCTTCTAAATGGTAGAACTAGGAGCCTTAAAGTTATACTTTCATCAATGACGTTGTGGACTATACAATGGTTTGTAAATGCTTAGTGGGAGTGACTTCATTTTCTCAAGTGAAATGTGGAAGGCAGAACAAGGGAGCATCTGATATAGCTTTCCATGTTGTAGGAGTAAAAGGAAAAAAAGTACCTCTAGTGTTCCATGCTAAGAAGGCTCTTCATGTCATATATAAATAAATTTATAGGGTAAATTATCTTCTTTCAAAAATGAAGATAAAGGGCTATAATAGAATATTTGGGTTGGTCCTTCAAATATACCGGAGTCTCTTGAGGTTATAAATGTCTAGGCAATCTCAAACAAGATCACCAAGTAATAATGTTATGCTTTGAAAGAGAAGACCAATAAATGTGCTAAGCTTGGTTTAATGTGGGTTTAAGTTTCACTAAGCATGCTAGAAACTATTATTGATCCAAAAATTTGTTTCTAGGATAAATACATGTCTTATAGAAGAGCAATAATAATGGAAAAACTAATCGATAGTGGTCTCATTAATTTAATCACAAGCTAAAACTTCTAGATCAACAACTTCATGCATTAATTTTTTTAAATTAAGTTTTAATAACTACATACAGTGGAACATAGCTTAGAAGTAGACACACGTATAGAGGTTCACTCATTTTAGACACAAAAAGTTGAGAAGGAGTTCCATTCATAAATATTTATAGCTCATCCATACAAAATAAATTCTAGTAATGAAGGGGTACATAGGCCTATATTTATAGCAATACTACTCTATTATATTTTAAATTTTGCACCAAAATATAAATAAACCTTAAGCTCAATTCTAGTGCAAATAAATTATTTTTCTCTAAAATTTTGGCACATTGAATCCTAATGATGTTAGTTACAATCCATATTGGGGAAAGGGGTAACAAATTTAATGGACTCCACTAAAAAGTACTAAAATATTTTTTCTTAAGTTGGTGAAACTTCTCTCTATCCATTGCAAAGGATGAGGTGACCATTGGGAATGGATTCTCTAGGGTATTTTTGTGACATTAAATTCAATTTTCAAATTGAACATCTCTTTCCAAGGATAATTGTGTGCAATGGAGTTCATGTAGAGACCATTAAGGAGATCAATTAATATCAAAGTTTGACTACTTAAACATATAATGTTATGGAGTTATTATAGAGCTGGCAAACATTTTGCACATCATTAGATTTAAAGCATATTGGAAGATCTAAAAATATGTGCTTATTGTTATAATTCAAAGATTTCAATCACCAAGATCCATTGTATGCAAAATACCTCTCACAAAACAAAAGAATGGAGACACAACTCATAATGATCTGAAAGATGAAATATTCATTCAGAGAGAGAATAGAGGGAATTACAAAAAAATTTAACATAATTATAAAGAGATCAATCCTTATAAAGGAGATCAAAAACCTAGAAGGTGGAGAAACCTAGGTTGCATGATAATAATTAATAAAGAATCAATTTTTATATGCCTAAAGTTTATCTTAAGTGAACTAGAGAAAAAGGGGTGAATGGATAATTAAATCAATAATGATTTAATTAATAAGTGAAAATATATTTTTACTCTAACACCCCCCACCTTAAGATAAACTTAGGGAGAAGCTAAAAACCTATAAACAACTACCAAAAGCAGGAAAAATGGGTCCCGACAACAGGGCCTGATCAGGTACCCAAGTAAAAAAAATCTCTGTAAAGAGGAGAAATAGAGAAAACCATATGGGAAAAACCCTACTCCAAAAAGAGATGAAGTCTAGTGAAGGATTGAAGAAGCCTCCAAACTAGAGAATGTCATAGAAAATAGGAACAAAGATCAGGTAGAGAAGACTGCAATTTGAATGAGTGTCCTAAAATGAAACTACTTGAATCAGAATGGCAAACAAGGAAAACATCGGAACTCAAAGATATAGATGGAAAAAACACCAAAGTCTGAAGAGTTGATCAAAAGAAGAACATCAAGAACACTACTGAAGAATGAAGTTGCAAACACTGTCAAAGAATAAAGTCTGCTAGAACCTCCACTAAAATAGAATTTGATCAGGTAGAGAATATTGTAATCTGTATGAGTGCCCTAAAATGACACTGCTCGACTCAAGATGGAAAACAAGGAAAACATCGAAACTGGAAGATACAGATGGGAAAAAACACCAAAATCTGAAGAAAAAAAAATAGGAATGAAATAAGAGTGGCTATATGGTAAATGGTCCATCTCACCAAAATGCATAGGTACCCAGCCAATGCATCCGCCTAATATATAGGAATAAATATTGAATACATAAAATCACTCCATCGAACCAAGGAAGCATATAGAACCAACAGGAAATACCCCCATAATGTTGATCAAGGAGAGGCATGACAGATACACTGAGTCAAACTGTCAAGAATAACTACATGATGAAGAATGTACTAGCACAAATAAAGGATGATGTCGAGGATGATGAGTCACATGAAACACATGAGGCTAATATCGTGGAAGGAACACTCACTTGAAAAAGGTACATCAGACCCCCCATATGGCACTTTATAATATAGTGTGAGTAAAATCATGCACAAAATGTGTGGGATCCCAAGCATGTATAATGACACTTTATCTCAAAGCATTTTCAAAAAAGAAATGCTACAGAAATAGAGGCCTACAAAGCTCATGAAATGAAAATGATCCCAGGACCTGAAACATCCAAGATATCCACCAGATTAACAGTAATAAAAAAATGAATAAAATATATATGGAGAAGATTTTGATAATGAGACCCATACAAGAAGAAAGAGAATGGAGCCAACTTTTCGACAACATGAAGAAGTCAAAAAATGGAGTCCAAAGGAGCAAGATATATCGACCGGAGTACAAAATAGAACCATGACTTTGAATAGAAAAAACCCATCCAAGACAGAAAACTTAGAAAAATAAACCTTGAAAATGAGGTCGAGCTCAGAACAGCCTTTCCAACGATATCTTGTTTGGAAAAAAATGCCCTTGTTTTCTCAAGATATGAGAAAAAAACCAACAGGTGCTCCAAATAAATAAGAACCCCAAAAAATATCTACTAAATCTAGCGGAGCCCCACTAAATCTAGCGGTGTTGCTAAATATGGAGGAGCTGCTAAAAAAAGGCCAAATATAATAGAGCTGACAGAGCGTTGATGTGGCGACCATGCAGGTGATTGGGCGAATTTGCCAGGGTTTATTTTTTTGTTTTTTGAAAAAAACATTTTAAAAAAACAAATAGTTTTTATTTAAAAAAATATATTTAAAAAGATAATGAGGCCTGTGGCTCCCTTGGGGCCCGGAGCCTCCTTGGAGGCCTGCGCGGCCATCTTGGGGTCGACACAACCTCTTGGGGCCAGCGCAACCTCTTGGGGCCAGTGCGGCACCCTTGGGAAATATGCCACCTTTTGGGGCTAGAGCGCCACCCTTGGGGCCAGTACGGCCTCTTGAGGCCAGTGGCCTCTATGCGGTGTGGGAAGCCCCACCGCCTGCTGTGACAGGTGGGTGGGGTACGATACCCACCAGAATAATTTTTTTCTTTTTTTTCCAAAAGATTTTTGAAAACCTATGTAAAAATGGGTAATTTGTTTTTTCAAAAATCTGAAAAGATTATTTTGAGATTTTTTTTTTATTTCACCCGCCTCATAAATTATGCCAAGAATAGGGCCATATGGGCAAAATTATTTTGCCTCAAACTACAACTATGTCTAAATTTGACGTGCCTTATATGGAAATAGGGGTTTTGGGGCCTTTTGAGCACATACGTGAGGTCAGTTTGTGACCAAAGTGCTCCAAAAAAATTCTCCCCTCTAGATCCACAGAAAAAACTCTAAAAACTTAAAACCCTTGAAGCTCTAGAAAATCTTCAAAAAAACTAAGAACGAGCTGCAACAGAAAGGCTCTGATACCATGTTAGAATTCAAAGAATTCAATCACCAAGACCCACTGTATATATGTAAAATACCTGTCACAAAAGCAAAGAATGGAGACACAACTCATAATGATCTAAGAGATGAAATATTCATTGAGAGAGAGAGAGAGAGGAATTTAATAATGACAAAGAGATCAATCCTTATAAAGGAGATCGAAAACTCAGAAGGTGGAGAAACTTAGGTTGCATGATAGTAATTAATAAAGAATTAATTATTATATGCCTAAATTTTAGCTTACGTGAATTGGAGATAAAGAGGTGACTGAATAATTAAATCAATAATGATTTAATTAATAAGTGAAAATACCTTTTTACTCTAACACTTATTTCAAAGAAGATTGCCTTTAATTTTATTATAACTTGCTAAGAGCATGTCATAATTACTTTGATTATACTTCCAATAGCTAATACAAAATAATAATATAGATCATGTGAACTTTCCACCTTGTGTATATTTGTACCTTATTGGTGCTAATAGAGATGATATTGTAAGATAGAATTGACCAATGTGAAACCTTTTAGTGGAATTTCATTTCAAATTATTAAAATGATATACATATTATGGGATGATATACGTTATGACAACATGTAATAGTATGTGCTCATTGACACTCAATTTTTTTTAAAATAATCTTCCCTACTCATAAATATCATGAATTCGACGTATGATCCATTAAGGTTGTTAAACATCACAACCATGCTTAGCAAAAAACTAGATTGAATTGTATAAATAATAAAAAAAAATTTGAACATGCAACCAAAAAGGTCATTTTAAACCCTTGGCCATGGACTAAGAGTAAAAGTGAGAGCCAAAACAACATAGAACCCTATTGTGTTTTCATTGATTTAGAAAATTTTCAGCATTTATAACAAATTTCCACCATGCCACATCATCACACATGTTAGTATACCTGAAAAAATGCATTTTTTATTTTTGTTTAAAATTTAATTGTAATTTAGAAAATTGTTTGATTGATTTTTTTTTATAAATTCATGGTAGATTCTCGAAACACTTCCTCCCAACAAAAAAAACAAGAACGGAAAGTCCCTAAAGAGAGAAACCCTCCATCTCCTCAATAAAAACAAGACCCTCAAAACCCTCCATGTCCTCCATAGACCCTGTACAAACCACACATGAGGATCTATTAAATCAATTACCACAAAAAACAACACAAATTTCTCAATTAGTGAGTAGGTGGAGGGCCTCTAAGAATTAGCATCATTCATCCCTTTTCATATCCCTAGAATCAATGGCTAATAGTGCCAAGGAAGTTTCTAGACAAGTTACAAAATGGGGTACATACAGGGATATATATGTCATGTATTCTATTCCACTGGGTTTCCATATGATGGGGTGAAAATAAAATTGATAAGTAAAGAAAATATGTGTGCTCTTCTCACCAACCCTAAAACCAATGAGACCTTACCTCTTGATTCAAAGAGGTTTCCTATACATTTGTGTAATCATGTTGGGCTCAAAATTAGTTTTTGGGATAGGTGGTATATGGTCTTTGACTAACCACCTTGTAAAAATTATGAGGTTCCACTATATTTTTTTGAGGAAATTATATTGTGAGGATATCCCCGGTGAGTGACCAAACTACTTTGACATAAGGGAGTTCAAGGGTAGAGGTAGAGGCTCTACTTAGGATAGACTAGGGTCTTGGAGGATAGTAGACCCCCAAATCACATACCTCTAGTTGTTAAACCTATGGCTCACCTCACGGTCGTAGTAGCCCTAAATGAGTCTATGGAAGTATAGACTCTTCAAGTGGCTACCTCGTTGACTGATGTCATCATTCAAGATGGCACACAGTTAGTAGAGCCTCTTGGATCACATGATGATCCAATAATTGCACCCCCTAGCTCATCATCAATTGCACCACCTAGTTCTAGTGAGCCCATTTATCATATGTGTCCTAGTTGTTATCATATATGTTTTGGGCAAGATACCAATTCCCATGAGAATAGTTCCACATCACATTCATGTACACACTACAGGGGTCAATGTTAGGTTTCTAGTGCAAAGGATGTGGTCCTCACAAAGGACCTGATGAATATGGTGTTTTCTAGTGCAGAGAAGATACAGGTGCGTTGATTTGTATTTATAAAATTTTATTTATTAATCATTTAAAACTTATTTTGTGCAAATAAATTTTCATTTATAGATCAACTTAAACTAATATATAAACACTACACATTTCAAGATGTAGCAGTTGGTGCTAGTACACCACGACTTATTCCTTCCACTTCTATGCAACAGTAGCTTTGATGATAGAAGTAAAATGTTTATAACATGTTAAAATAGAATAATACCTTAAATTCAAAATAACTTTTGATTATATATACGAACTCTCTAATGTATATTTATTTGGTGTTTGATAGGTGTTGTTAGGGGATTAGATTTCCTATATTGATGATGTCACACTTTTGGCCATTGACTTTGGCCTAGAAAGCTATGTGGTACATCATATTTTGCGTGCACCTCTTATTTATAGTTTTTATTGAATTTATGTGAAATTCATTTAAATTTAGATTTGTTAACTTATATTTAATATTATGTATTTATATCTCTTATGTTGATTTTGTTTCTCTTCAGTTACCACACCCGTGCCCAGGACATCTTGTGGGTGAAAGACATCCTCTAGGAGACCTAAACGTCAAAAGGTAATTGAGAAAAAATTTAATTGACATGATTATTTGAAAATATTAATTGATTTATTCAAACACAATCTAGAATTTATTTGTTCAAATGTATTATGATTAAACATGTACATGTAGATTGATATAGTCTTTTTTCTCTCTTCTATATACAAAAACAAATGGGGTTTATAGAATTGATGAATACACCTAATGTACCAGAGGTTCAAGAGAGGGAAAAGGTATGTTTGTCTATGGCTTTTAAGAATCTAACTTTTTCAAGTTCATTTTCATTATCTTCTAAGTTTACATCAACTTGGGTTGTACAACATCTTCATCTTCACTTTCATCTCCTCTTTTGAGTTGGAACCCTCTTCTCTACTCCTCTTAGATTACATTAATTTCCTTTGAAAGCCCAAAATCCTTCCTCTATAACTATAACATTTCTTAATATTATTCATACAAGAAATGGCCATAGTTGCTTCATCAACAACGATCCCTCCTAGGAGTACAAGAGAACCATCTCACACTCTGGTACACATTTATTATTATTATTATTATTATTATTACACACACACACACACACACACACACACACACACACACACACACACACACATATAGATAGAANTCCCTCCTAGGAGTACAAGAGAACCATCTCACACTCTGGTACACATTTATTATTATTATTATTATTATTATTACACACACACACACACACACACACACACACACACACACACACACACACACATTTAGATAGAAATAGATGCATTGTTATTTTTTAGTATTTTGCAACCATATATGTTATTAACTTCTATTAATTGTCTTTTACTTGTTATAGCCCCCTTCGTGACTTGCCACAAATCCTCTACCTTTCCATTTTGTTAGGAGTCCCAATTTTTGAAGAAGGGCCCCACCATCTTTAGAGTGCATGTCAAAAATGAGAGAAACACATGAGGTAATCAACAATTCTATTGCAAAGAAATTATAGTTCAATATATAGTTATTTTGATAACAGTAATCTATTTTCAACAAAAGTAATCTAATTTGGCATTTGAATTATTATTGTGAAACCATCTATAGAGCCATGTCCTACTTTGAAAAGGCTTGATTTTTATGATCTACCACAGCTGTAGGATTTGATAGAGACATATAGTGTTAGTTGGGGTCATTGAAGGACCAATACATGTATATATTTGATATTTTTATTGTATATCGACCTTGACATGGCATGTGCCACAATTTTGTAAAAAAAATTATTGACTTATCTTTTATTCCATGTTTGTATACATACACAATTATTGTACATTTTGATATATATGAAAGTTGATATTCAATCTAGTTTGTTCATTGTGTGCATGTCTTGGTAATAATATGACAATACTTGTATTCATTTATTACAAAAAATTGTCTTACTAGAATGAAAACATGTACTAGGTTTCAAATTTTTTATAGCTCATTATGATCTTACAGTATTTATGTTTAATCATTCTTTTAATATTGACAATAATTTAGAAATGATATAGATAAAGGACCTTTAACATGATAAATATGCAAAACTTCCATAGGTTCTCACCAATCCCAACATAAGTGCAGCCTATGAAATCTGCCTTAGACCTCTACTATTGGCCTACTTAGGGCTTTTTGAACATACAAAAATATTTAATACTTGCTCAAAAAATTTCTATCTACTTTCCCAAATGGGGCCGAATTACCACTAATATTTGATACTTCCACGATTGTGGAAAATGTGACACCTAATCAAACATCCTTGATGAGTGCCACACAATCAACCCAAATTTCCACAAGCATGCCTTCTGGTACTACATCTCATCCATCCACCCATGTCAAGATATCCACCAATTCTTATGGAATCTCGTAAAAACTCACTCTTCAATTTGACACCATTGGCTAGCACACCATCTACAATGGCACACTCAAATGCAAGTGTTGCCCCATCATCCACACCAACAAATTTTGCAAAAACAACCATTACTAGTTATCCAATTGCATCTACCCCTTTGATTCCGACAAACATAAATGCCTCAAAAAATTTCATATCCCAAGGCATACCCTTGCAAAAAAATACCGATGGAAAAAGTAGAAATTCAACAAGCAATCCCCTAAATGAAAAATACTAGAGTACAAAATATTGGAACAATAACCTAAAATACTAGTATGAATCCATTTTCTCAACCAAGCTCAATTTTTGTATGTCTTACACCTAAACTTTATCATCATATGTTCCACCCTACCCATCATCATCACATGAAACTCTTGGGTACCAACAAACTTGCACATATAATCAGTGTCCTACATATCCTTAATCTCAATATACTATCTTTTAGCCATTATTTCTTAAGAAATATGATTAGTATCCCAAAGCATTTTCAAGGTCTTGACAAATATTTCATGCTATGGGATCACTAAGATCTTGTCCTCATTTCACCGTGTCTCTATTTTCTCTATCAAAACAACATTAACCCTTTTCATATGAATATCCTTGAGATATTTTAGATCAATGATTTCACACATGTTTCTTAATTGTCCATAATCTAATTCCTAATATCTTTTGTCCATTATTCCTTAATAAATACATCATTTCTCCAAAGCATTTTGAAGGTCTTGAAAACTATTTCATACTATGGAATCATTGAGATCTTGTCCTTGTTTCAATCTCTCTCTCTCTCTCTCTCTCTCTCTCTCTCTCTCTCTCTCTCTCTCTCTCTCTCTCTCTCTCTCTCTCTCTCTCTCTCTCTCTATCAAAACATGATTATGTTATGTGGCTTTCTTGAAAAGGATTTGGTGCAATTGACATGCCTAGAATTCTAGCGGTGGGGATATAATGTGCAACATAGTGAGATGGATTGGGTCTGAATTGGCCATGTGTATCTTTATATGGATGTCATTGGTATGTAGAAGTGTAATATGGAGGAGTCAATATGTCAGCTAGTGGAATGCTTAGAATGAACAAAATAATTGGATTTGTCTAGATAGAGGTAGTAAAATCTATAATCTCTTGTTTCCTAAAAGTAGGGGCAATAATATCCATAAGTAACTAGACACTTTCAACAAGTAGCAACTAGAGATAGTAAAAAGGCTTTGAATTAGAGACTATTTTGATTACATTGTAACACAATTTTTTAGGATCTAATTTAAAAACTTGTATATTCTCCAATGTAATATCTCTATGAAGATATTTTCAACACATTTTAAGATGATGGTTGATTGTTTTGACATTCCTCTAGAGAGGGTAAGTGTTTTGGAATTCCAAAAGTCTATATTGAGTTTCTCCTAGAGATGTTGGGATGCTTGACCCATGTTTTTGTGATTCCATATTTTTGTTTTGTTGTGATATTTTGGTTTTATTGTGTAAAAATCAAGTTTGAAATTTTGATTTTTTTTAAGGTTTGTTTGTCTACAAGCTCTTCAAATTTTGAGAATGTGAAGATTTTTTATTCATATTGGATTTAATTTTTTTTGAAAGATTGATACTAATCCAAATGCATATGCCAAATGTGCTAGGGAATTTGTTTGATTATTTTGATTATGTTCCAATGTTCTAGATGCTTAGGGTTATGTACTAAATGTGTTGGTATATGTGCCAATGTGCTAGATTGACAAGGTTATTTGCTAGATGCTCAAGGTAATTTTCTAAATGCTTAGCATAATTTTCCAAATGCACTAGGCTATCTATGATTTGCTTGGGATCACTAAGATCTTGTCCTTAATCTTAGTCCTAATTTATTGTATCCATAGTTCCTTAAGCAATATCATCATTTCACCAAATCATTTTCAAGTTCTTAACAAATTTTTCATGTTATGAGATCACAAATTTATGAAAAAAAAAGAAAATGAAGATCCCAAGAAGATGAAAATTTGCTAAAATAGTCAACACATCCTCTGCAATAGTCATTATCCTAATAGAACCTGCTTCATTTTGTCATGGGTGTGAATTGATAGTGTGACTCTGTTCGATTGGGTAGGTATAACCTAGGCATCATTCCATTTTTCCTCTTGACTCACCATGATGTTCAATGTAATACCCTAACGAAAATGTCCCTTATGTTCCCTAAGTGTATAAAACTGTCAAAATTTAATAGGTCATTTATTGCAAACTATGGCACTTGTAAACAATCCATCTGAACCTATACAATCATGTGAGGCTCTATTGTGAGGTTTTCACAACATCTCCCCATTGCAAATGAGGACCCCCTCTTTTTTATTTAGCAGTAGGATTAGTGATTTTAGGTTGTCTCAGGTAGTCTTATTTGGCAACATTTTCAAGTATCAAAATCTGAGAGGTGATTTTTGAGCAATTTTTGACTACTGAGAAGTCAATTTTGTCAAGGATATGTGCGAAAGATGGGCTAAGATAATCATAAAGATGGTGTTGAAACCAAGTGATTCATGAGGAAATGAGGTAGAGCCATTATGAAATCCTTGTTCCAGCTTCATTTGGTCTTAGAAATTAATGTAAGGTTATGGGAGGTTAAAATATTAAAGGCATGTTGAATCCTAAAATTTGGCTAATTCTAAATTTTTTTCAAAACACCCAAAATCTAGAATCTCCATTTTAACTCCTATGAAGTTGAAACCCATCTCAAACATCTTGATAGTATTTATACAAATATAACTTAAATTTTAAGAAAGGAAATAAATGTAAAGTATAAGAAAGGAAATAAATGTAACTTATACTTAAATGTTATATTTATATAAATCCTCATCCCTTGAGCTTAAAAAATGACTAAGTATGGAAAGTTGGGCTTTGAAAATCCTGGCATTAGGTCAGAATCTGACCATGTCCAAGGATAAAATCCTCACCCACCCTCAAATTACAACCTTAAAAAAATGGACTGGGCATCGACACAACCCTCTCAAACTTGCATGCTCAAGAGAAAACAAGTGAAAATGGAGTTTTTTATGAGGTTTGAAGGTAAATTTCAAGTGAAAATCCTCAAGTAGGAGCAGAATCCACCCCCACCAAAGATTTTATCCTCACCTTAGTGGGATTTATGACCTCAAAAAGATGAGAATGAGACAAGTTTATAGGCTCCCTCAAGTGGATTAAAATCTTGACTTGCAATGATGAAACTAACAATTGAGTTTTAAAATAGAAGAGGGATGAGAAATCTAAAAATCCTCAAGTGGTCAAATTTACGCCCCAAGAGATCCTCAAGGGCCTCTGATTTCTTCCCATCTAGAAAATAAAATTGTCTAGCCCATTTGAAATATATATTTTATAATGGAGGATAAAAGGCTATTTTTGTGACCACCAAATGAATAAGATGAAAATGGGCAAAAATTGGGATAAAATGTTGGCAATGCAGGACTGAGAGTTTGAAGAAGAACAAGAATAAAATCCTCTAGGCTTGGTGGATTCTCCCAGCCTATGATGATTCATAAAATCTTCTCCCATTGCATATTTATGCCTCCTACTTGGAGTGAAATAAATGCAAAGTCAAGGCCTTGGATTTGAATCAAATGCAATTCAATGACGATCTTATTTAAGGAAGGAAGAGATAAGACTGAATTAGACTGAGTTTTTGGTGAAGTGGAGATTGAGGTATGACAAGGAATCAAAATTCTTCTTGATAGGATAATTTTTTTCCTTGAGTTTGAGGAGCCTAAACTTTATGCAATCCTTTGCAAATTGCAAGTTGAACCATCAAAATGAAGTGATTGAATGATCAGGCAAGTTTTGAAAGGAAAAGGATGATGGTGCAAAATCAAGGTGGATGTGGACAAATCCTTTAAGGGTTGAATATTTTTACACCCCTAGAGGATTATTTTATCCTCAAATATGTGAAATGTATGCCCCATGATATGCCTTGACCAAACAGTAAGAAAGAAACGATTCATAAAGGAGGGTAACTAAATGTTTAAAGCCATCATTTTATCCTTAGTATAAGTTGACATAAGGGGGGAACAAATAAATAAAATAGAATTATTTCATTGGTCAATTATTGGCTAGGTAGGCCTACATGGGGAAATATTCCCTTTTAAAATTCAAGTCATCTATAGAAGGGGGAGAATGAAGTCATTTTCACACTAAATCTAATACAGATCCCCCTCTTCTATATGTAGCGAAATGCTCCCTCATTGGAAATGATTCTATCATTTTACAGCAGTGAATTGGATGAAAAATCTGAGAATTACCTCTTCCAACGGGAAACAATTTCATCTTTATCTACAATTTTAAGACTTAGGAGGATATTTTTAGGGGAGTTTGGAGAGATTGTATCACTGATTTTCTCTAAAATCAGAGATAAAGTGCAGAAAAAAAGTTGGAGTTAAGCATATAATTGTGTCTCAAAATCACTTATATCCCAAAATTTTAAAGAAATTTCATTTCAAGTTAAGGGAGTAAATCCAATTTATCAAAATCAGAGTTTAAAGTTTACAAAGAAGGTGAAATCTAGAATAAAATAAAATAAAATTAGACCTTATAAAATTAAGGATTATTGATCAAGTAGGGGAAAATGTCGACTCAAATAAAATCTAGATGTAATATTATTTCATTTCATGCTTCAAGATTTCTTTAACATTTATGCTTATCAATTTTTTGATCTTAAGGCATTTTTCTCTCTTGGTTTTGCAAGGTAAACCTCAAGAAGGGAGAGGCTTGGAGGGATGAAGATAATGAAAAGGTGATAAAAAAGACTTAAAAGGCTTCAAGTGGATGGTTCAAGCTCAACCTCAAGAACTTCAAGTTGATCAAATTCAAGAATTCCAAGCTCAAGCTTAAAGACTCCAAATGAGAAGGAAATTCAAATTAGATTATCAGAAGAAAATGCAAATGAAGATCAAGATGGAATTAAAGAAGGAAAGAATGATCTAACCACATGAAGACATCATAAAGAAGTTCAAGATACATCAAGTGTGGATTTAATTCAATCAATGCAAAAATTTCCAGGAAAGAAGATGAAGAAGGATTGAAAAGATGAAGCAATTTGGGAATATGCCATCAAGTTGGAGAGCTTGCTAATGTTGAGCATCAAGAGATATTTTCTCTTCACAAAGATTGATCAAGTCTACATGATAAGGATGTTGAGGTGGTATCCAATTGTCTTCTCCAATCAAAAAATTTTAGTTACAAGAAAATCCAATCATATCATGCCAAGTGTACAAATTTCTCATTGGCTATAAAAAGCTTTGTAATTTTCTTATTAGCCCACTAGGTGGTGCCTTCATATAATTGGTTGATATTTTGGAAACCCTAATTAGGGTTTTTAGGGATTAATCTTGGCCCTTGGTCTTGGATTGATCTTGGACCTTCATTGTAATTGAACACCTATAAAAGGCCAAGACCTTCTCATTTGTAACAATTAGTAAGTGAGAGATTGTAGAAGCATTGCATTAGAGAGATAGAAGTAGAGTATGTTAGATAAGGTAGAGACTTAATCAAATTGTTTCTATAATGCTATCAAGGTGATTGATGATTCATTGTTGGTCTACATGGTGAGTTACTTGAATTTGCATTGAAGTGTTGCATGGTTTCCTCAATCCTCACTTGGAGTAGATTTCATTTCATGTTGAATTATTTTAGTTAGATGAAATAAATTGTGGATTTTTACCTTTTTGACTCAAATATAAACTAGGCCACTAGCCTCTTGTTGATTGTAAGTGTGTTGTGTGTGGTGAGTTAGTAATTATAATTAACTTTAATTGATATTAAATCTTTAGTTTGCATCCATTGATGGGATTGAAGAGGAGATATTGATTTGAAAACTATTTAAGTATTCCTTAGAAGCTTGCACTAGGTGGGTGGAAGTCACTAACAAAATCACATCTAGTAGAGTCCAAGTCCATCCATACTTCCTTCCATTTCTAGATTAGAAGTAGAAGTAGAAGTAGAAGAAGTTAAGAATAATTCTAAGTTGGGAGTTCAAGAATCAAAGATCAAATAACTAAATTTTAATTGGACATTGTAAAGCTAAATATTTAGAAGTGCAAGTAAGTTTATGTCCATTGATTGAATAGCGTAAGTCCCCTTAGTGATTCTAGCAAATCATATTATTTCACTGAGAGAGAATCCATAGTTGAAGGAAGCTTGAATTCATCTTATGCTCTTACTTTATAAGCTTAGCATTATAGATTACCTTATTTAAGAGAGGGTTGAGTATTTGGTGTTTCACTTTGAAATATTGGATGTTTAATTCTATATGTTGTAGTGAAACAAAACTCACATTAACAGAAATTGGCACTAGAATGAGGGCATGGCAAAAGTTTAGCTGTGGAACCATTAACAAGAGTGATCTTTCAAAGTTATATTTGAGATAGAAGATCTCTTCAAAAGTGAAAAGATCCAAAAAAAAAAGTGAAAAGTTCAAAAATCAAAAAAGTGAAAAAGTTGAAAATCAAAAAAATTTAAAAATAAAAAAAAAAAGAAAAAAAGGGGGGGTGGGTTTCTCAATCGATAGGCAAGTGGACGTTCTTACCATTTGGTTTGATTTGAACAAGTGATTATATCCATTTGGGTTATCTTAACTTTCAGTATCAAGACAATGTATAATACATGACACTATACAGAATGAGGAGATACATTGTTTGGTAAGTCTTTTTGTATATGGTGAAAAGGTGATCAATGGTAGAACACCAAGTCACAAATGTACATTGAAAAGACCCTAAATCCCATCCTTAAGCCAAATTTGATTTGTACAACCCAAAGGATGCAAAGGAAAAAATACAAGATCTAGCTAAGGGGAGAATTTAGGGTGTTTCCTTTTTGTTTTGTGAATGTATGGAAGAAAAGGATGAGAGATATTATGTTTATGATTAAAACAAGATGTAACAACAAGGTACAATAAAAAATCTGATCAAATGTATCAAAGTATATGCATGATGTAGGAATAAGATTGTATGTACCTATAAATGGAAGAGGATAAAGGTGCTCAAATATTATTTCTGTCTCTAACAGATTCCTAAAATGTCTCAGTGCCTGAATCTAGCTGTGAGTAACCTGCAACTTTGAAATATGCAACTCTTTATTCTCTCTCAAGAACAGTTTGAAAGTGGTTTGATGTGTACCCATGTATACATTGAAGGTTTGACCTATTCCCAATGTGCTCAAAATTAGAAACACAAAGTTGTTCTAGGCAAGTCTTTAGACTATCTTTTCAGCTCTGTAACTTGAATTTTCACTTAGAATATCAAGGTATATGTTGAAGGTTTGACCTGTACCCAATACAATAGGAATTTAGAACAAAAACTAGATGTGTAAAGTTCTTCCAAAGTGGTTCCCAAATTTGTAACTAAATCTCCATTCTGAACCTGCACCTGCACACAAGAGAAAAGGGGAAATTTTTGGGGGAAAGGGGCTTTCCTTGGCCAATCCCCTGTTTAGGAATTAACCTTGAAAGGAAATAAGTAAAACCATGTAGAAAAACACAAATATAAGTATTCGCCTTGCTTGCCAAACCCTTGTGGATGGATTCAAATCCACTATACTAAATAAGATGTAAATTCTTACTTGATTAAATGTTGATTTGTAGAATGTAGGACATCTTCACCATTGCAATAGATCTACACTTTTCCAATCATGGATCATGGATGTTGTTTTTTTTTTTTGATGTTGTGATAACTGGACAACAACCTTTTTACTTTGCAACTGATCTTTAAGAGTAGCCAACTCCAAGTAGTTTTCAATATAATGAAAAGGACCAACTAACAAGGATGTGGATCCATCCTTCAACACTTTAGGTTCTGCAAAACAAAGGGGTCATCCTTCAACACCTTCAAATATTCAGTAAGGCATCAATTAGGAAGAGATCTCACAAAGGCTCAACATGACTGGGAGATACTAGGTAATCGACTAATCACCCATTGAATGTCGACCTTGAAGTGGAGCATGTGATTAGTAAAACACCACAAACCACATAAAAAAAAAACATTTCAGAATTTGTTTTCAAGTTATAGAACATAGCCAAGACCGATCTGATATGTATCAACAAGGAATGTACTAATTTCTGATCAGTGCCTTATCCATTAGGCAATACTTCTAGTTCAGGAGAAAAATATAGAAACAAACTGCTGTCATAGACTCAAATCCATAAATGTAAATGATATCAGACCAAACACTACTTATAAAATCCTCTTGTAGACAATCAGATGAACTTATGTCACATCTACAACATCATTTAATCTAATCCTAGATATAAATTGAAGACTAATGACATATACATAGATGAACTCTATACAATGAATTAGAAAATCCAAACTTCAAAAGACTGACACCAAGTAGAGACTTGAATGTGAGAAAATTGTATTAAGTATGATGAATCTTGCCTCTACATCAATCTGATCTACAACATTTACCACTTCAATAATATGCAAAAGGTCTGAAAACATCTAATCTATTCTCCTTACAATCTAATACAATTTGTCAACTATATCCCTAATGGAACCAAAAAAACTAGAACCTCATGGAACAAGGCAATTTGAAACTCTCTGTTGAGACCAAAATTGGGAACCTCCTGGAGCCAACACCATTCCAGATCTCTTTAGAGATAAATAAATTGGAACCCCTATTCTGAGAAGAAGAAAAACCTAAGTAGAAGGGGAAGAACCCATAATTACTCTATGATTTCCATTAGTCCCTTCCCTCCAAAACCTCTGATTTTGCCAAATATCTTTCCTTCTTCCTTCACTAAAATCTTATTTGAAAATGAAAAAATATCCCCCACTTTACTTGCCTAGAAAATATCCTCTTTTCACCAAGAATCTGATCTCAAAATGGCCTTTGAAATTCCTATGATATCTTCCCGTGAAAGCCTTTGTAATTGATTTTATGCCTTTGAAAATCAAATAGCAATACATTCCAATGCATTGTGAAGATTTAATACTCCTGTGCAAATAATTGCTTTCATTTTAGTATTCCTCTACATATTTATGAATTAATATTTACCTTATTTACCTTTGCACATTTACTCTTTAGTTTATGCACTTTCTTTAAATTCTACACTTTATGCTTCTTTTATTTCCTTTATCTCTGCACAAGCCCAGATTGCACCAGATTTTACCACTTGTCATCCTTTGAATGGCTCTGCAAGTCCACCTCTGTGCTGCACCTGTGTCATCTTTTTCTTTTCCTGGCGTGCCACCTATCCAAGTGCCACATGTCGCATAGGCTTAATGGCTTAATGCTATCTTCCCTACATCTTTCTCTCTAAGCCATTAAGCGAGCCATTGATTTATTTTTCCTCAGTATCTGTGCCAATCTTATAGGCCTCCCCACTGTGCTACCACATCACCACCACCTAGACTATCCTGTTGTCACCTGACTATCTGCATCACCATGTGTCATGTAGGTGTAATGGCTTATACCCCAGATCTTGATCATCTTTTCATTAAGCCATTAAGTTGGTCGTCAATCTTGCTACCTCGGGATGCATGCCACCTCAGATGCCTCTCCTGTTCCATGCTCCCATCATGTCATCCTCGTAGGCCCCACCAAAATCTATTGTCGTTGGTTTTACCCATCCACCTAGCACACACTTTGAGATACCTCCTGCACATGCACCCAGAGCTTCCTACTCCTCTTCATTTTAGTATGTAAGCATTGTTTCTTTTAAACACTTATATCTTCCATTTTCTGTTGAATGTGGGACTAAACTCTTTAGTTGCTTGAAATTTTCAACCTACTTGCATGCCAAAACCTCATTGTTTTTTACCAAGTCTATGTCACTGACTAAGCACGCTCATGAGATTGTCTAGCTCTTTCTTCATTTCATATGCTAAGTGTTGCAGTATATAAAGACTTATATTTCTCTTCGCACAAGCAATGTGGGATAAATCCACCAATATGTCTTAAAGAACTTTAACCTACACATAAAATGTATTTTCTTCAAGCCTAGTTATACATGTTCACCAATACCCCAAGTTGCGCGTTCCCAAAGGTTGTATGTCTTTTCTTCATATTGTTTTGCATGCACTCTAGTATAAAAACATTACCAAATAAAGTCTCCCCACACGTGTGATTTTAAAACCCAACTCCTATGCTCACAAAATGACCTGCACGCGCTCCATTTCCTCCATGCTGGGCTCTATTAATTGCATAGGCCTCTTAATATTTGTTTAGGAAGCCACTAAACATATATAACAATGTGCATGATTTTTTTTTTAAAGTTTTAAAAATGTGCTAACCCCTAAGTATCCTGTGCAATCCTTTTGGACTCCTCCACGCAGCTCTTATGCATTTGCATGAAATGTAACACATCATCCTCCTTCTCTTCCATTAGCTACATTGACACATTTCCATGCTCTCCATTTCTCATGTGGAGGCTTCTTGTCCTATCCACCAAAATAATGCGCAACATTTTGTTCCTCCTACAATTAACTTGCGCAACATGTTTGCCATTGCATTTTATTGAAAATTTAAAACACAGCTCCATTTTGTGCATAACCTGCATCCACTCAAACACATTGTCCAGTAGTTCATGTGTCTTGTTTTCTTGGAGGCACCACCATTTAACAACTCCTGTGTAGCTTTATAAACAATGTGTAACCTCCTGCAAGCCATGCCCTAGGAGGAAAATAAAAAGGTTATGGAATTTTGGCTTTAAACCTATCAATTTGCATCTGCTTGAAAGTTTTGGAGTCCCATTACTATGCGTTTTATCAACCATCATGTGCAGGTTACCTTGGTCTTTATGCCTGCCAATTGCATTTACTTCAAATTTTCAAAAACACATCTCCATATCCCTTACTATGTAGGCTCTCATTTTAATACAATGCACAACTATTAGAAGACTATTATTTCACCTGCTAATGTGTATTTTTTTGGCGGATTTCAAATGCCCTTTTATTTTATAATTTTCTTGAGAATGCCACCATCTTTTCACTTTGTAACAGATCCACCATATTTTTGTTTAGGCTTCAGTCGTCCCCTCTTTCAAACTTGTCATTGTCATTCATGCAATGTGGTTTTGCAGTCCATGGTTTCTCATCCATGATGTAAGACATCATTTATCTAGTCTGAGAGAATGAATTGTCATGTGCTCATGAGAGGATACTTTGCCAATAGTGGAGGACACCAATGCTTCAAACTCAGTTATCTTCTTCATCAGAGACAAAATAAATGGTTAAATATTTTAGAAGGAATAGCTTTGATATTTTCCAAACATCCAAATCTTCCAAACATGGCTTCTTGATGTATCTAAACAAAACATGATCTCTCCTTAGAAATTTGTGGTAATCGACAAATTATTTCCACCCATCTTGGAATTCCACTCCCTCATTTATAGCATTTAACTCCACCTTCCACTCCTGCCCCTGTAAAATGGATTTGCACAATGATGTTGGAGATAAGATCTTTTGATTTTCAGAGATGACTACTCCCTTATATCTACACATGGGCACATTCAAACTTCTCTGGAAACCCATTTAAACACTCCCTTATAAAATATCAAATTCTGCATTGGAAGATCACCCTTAAGGACATGTACTCAATTAGGTGCAAAGATCCCATGTCTAAAAAGGGTTCAGCCCCATTCAAAATTGGGTGCAAGTTATTACTGAATGAATTTGATCATTTTGGAGCCTTGTGGCAATTACAAATGTAAAAACAACATATATTGCATTTGGATGAGACCTTCTAAAAATACGAAACTATGTCTTGAAGCCATGTCATTATATATGGGAGTATACTTACATACAAAGAGTATATATCCACAACATTCTTCCCAAAACCACCATTTGATACAATGATATCATCCTCTAAAAGTAAGTGTTCTGCAATTTGAATTTTTTCCATATTGAATGATGAACTATAACTGATTGAATGTTTGAAGATGTTAAGTTGATGATCACAGAGACATAAGAAAGTTAATGCAAGACATTAAATCAGTTAATGTATTGTATTTTCATTGATGTCAACTTGATATAATCTATATGGTCATGTACATATAGCTAAAATACTTAAGAGAACCAATGAATCAAAGGCTATGCTATCAGTAATGCATAAAAGTCAAGTATTCACAAAGTGACTGTATACACCGACGGTCAGAGTAAATCAACGAGAGAAAAGTCATAGTGTTACCTGATGATAAAATGCACAGCATTATAGATGAGAAAAGTCACAGTGTTTCTCGACGAGAAAAGTCACAGTGTTTCCCGACAAGCAAAGCACAGTGTAACCTGATAGACATAATTATAGTGTTTCCTGACAGATAGAGATCCCAAAGACAACTGAAGTCACACCGACGGAATAGTTAGTTATCACCAATGACTAACTGAAGTATTGACCGACATAACAAAGAGTTTAGAAACAACAAAATTCTTAGCTGTCAAGAGCTAAAAATAGACTTAAATGATACTTATCATTGTTTTAATCGACAAGATAAAGTTGGAGATAAGTAAAGGATTTAAAGCTACTTTGTCCAGTTGGCAAGAAGATCTCTATGAGATAAAACTGGAGTTTTTTCTTTAAATCTAATTGGCAAGAAATGTGGATCACGCCAAGATCAAGAAAGCCAAGAAAGGGTGAAATCATGTCTATATAAGAAGCAAGCTTATTCATTATGAATAAGGGGAGTGAAAAGAGAATAGATTTTGCAGAGATTCTGAAGGAGAAGAAATTATTCATTTAGACATGATCAATCAAGATGAGGAAAGAGCTAAATTCTGCAGACACTAACAAATAGTGATAAAAACATCATAGAGCAGAACAGTTTGGAGCAAAGGTATTGAATTGATAACATTGATCAGAAAGGTAATGCACTTACAATAGATCTAAAAATCTGCAATTCAAGTTGTATACGTGAATAGATCAATTTATTGTTTCAGTTTAACCATTGAAGCATCAAGTTTCTTAACCGAGCAGAACTTAAAAGTCTTTTATAATTAAGATACATCCCAAGGAGTATCAAAAATTTTGATCATACAAAGTAGCATTAGATATGCCCGATACCTATTGACAGGCCAAGAGGGTGTTTGATCAAGGATGGTAGCATTAGATGCCAGATACTAAGTTACAAACTATCTATTTAAATCCTCTAATAAGGTCACACTTAATCATGTGTTTGTAACCTTTAACAAGGTTGGCTCTTAATCAAGCTCACTTTAGAAGAGTGAAAATTTGGGGTACCAGTCCCAGTGGTATTTCCCTTAACAAGTTTTCCACATTAAAAATCCATGTGTCATGTGTTTATGATTCATTTATTTACTGTTTTGCATTTCACATAAGTAAATCTGGTTTGATCGGTATACACTAGTTATTTACTATGTTTCGATAAATAGAAAGACAACGTATTGGTAAACATACAGTAGAAGGTTTTACAAAGCATTCTGACAAGTAGTAATTTGATATAAGTATTTCAAGGCATTCATCTTATAGGACTGAAGATAACTAGAGGTATATTTTTGTGGTACTAATTTTGAAGGGTTGATTTAAGGATTAATTTTTGAGGCCACTGACTCACCCCCCCCCCCCCCCCCCCCCTCTTAGTTATTACTAAAAATTGGTATCAGAGCATGTGTGCTTAGAAAGGGATTTTAACAACTCAAGCTAAAGATCACAAGATGAACAGACGAGATGTGCCCAAGTTGAACAAAGACAAATTGGTTTCATGGAAAAGAAGGATAAGACTCCACTTATCAGGTATTAGAAATGATGTTACTCAATACTTAGATACTGAATATGTGTTACCCACAGGAGCACCCATAGTTGAACAAATGAGAGAGAAGCATGAGCACAACTACATGATGATAGAGCTTCCTTTCTCACTCTCTGATGCTGAATTTGAAAATGTCAAAGCATGCACAATTGCAAAGTAGATGTGGGATAAATTGAAGCTTGTACATGGTGGTGATAAAAATGTTCTGAGAGCCAAGGAAGAAAACTTTAGAGGAAAGTTTGATGATCTCAGAATGAAAGAAGGTGAAAACATCACACAGTACAACACAAGAGTCAAAGAGGTAGTCAATGCTATCCAAGGAAATGGAGGTGTACTAGATGAAGATACAGTGATAACTAAAATTCTAAGAACCTTACTACCTACTTATGCTATTAGAGTATCTGACATACAAGAAATGAGAGCAGTAGAAAATAACAATGTTACTCTAGATAGTTTGATTCGAAGACTGATTTCATTTGAGATGAATAATTTTGATAATAGTGTCTTACCAAACATAGAGTATGCATTCAAATCTTCTTTGAGAATAAGTAAATCATGTCATAAACACACTATGATATAAGATAGTGATAGTGAAAGTGAAGAAGAAGATCTTGATGAAATTGAAGCTCTTATGGCTAGAAGAATGCAGAGAGGCAAAGAGAAATACAAAGGTAAATTACCAATTGTATGTTTTAATTGTAAAGAGATAGGACACTTTTCTACAAGATGTCTTAACAAAACAAAAGATGACAGAAGTACTGACAGGTCATTTGAAAAGAAGTTTGATAGAGGTGATTACAAAAGAAACCAACAATCATAAAGAAGAGATACCTGAGACTACAAGGACAAAGGAAAGAAGGCCAGTTACATAGCTAAATGCAAAGATGAAGATACTGACACCGAATCTGATTAAGACATCGAGATGGTGTTTGTGGCAATAAAATATTATTCAGATGATGATGAAGAAAGGTATGCAGAGACTACACTCAAATATAAAGTTAGCAAAAATGATGTTTGGATCATAGATATTGGTTACACTCACCATATCACCAGTGACAAAAAAAAATTTGAGACTTTTGAATACTACAATGGTGGTTCAGTAAGAATGGGTAATGGCACACCTTGTCCAGTTGAAGGTAAAGGAACTATATGTAACACCCCAAAATTGGCATCTTGCAACTCTAACCAATTTTGTTGCATTTGTCATTCTTCTAAATCATCAAAGTCCTATTGTACTAGGCAATTCTGAGTTTTCACTGACTCTACTCGATCTGAG
>MU228138.1:3760369-3780743 GCA_018584345.1 Thuja plicata
TAGCATTTGAAAATAAGAAGGCAAAGATCTTCAATAAATTAGGAAGTCTGATTGGTACCGATGAGCAGACAAAAGGTAACTTATTCTATCTGAATGATACTGACACCACTTTCTTAATGGCTAGAAATGAAGATATATGGTTGTGGCACAAAAGATTGTGTCATGTAAACTTTGAAAACATGATAAAGATAAGAAGAAAGAGAAATGTAAGAGGCTTACCAATGATGATTAAGCCACACAATATCATGTGCAAAAATTGTCAAAAAGGTAAGATGACAAAGTCTAGTTTCAAAAGAAAAACCCATACATCTAATGCCATTATAGAACTAGTCCATACTGATCTATGTGGGCCCATAAGGAAAAAGAGTTACTATGGTGATAGATATTTTATTCTCTTTGTTGATGATTACTCTAGAATGATGACAATAATATTTTTAAAAGATAAATATGAAGCATTGAAGATGTTTAAATGGTACAAAGCAATGGTAGAAAAACAAAGTGGTAAGGAATTGAAATGATTAAGGTCCAATATAGGAGGGGAATTTATTTCAGATGAATTCACTAACTTTTTTAATGAGCATGGAATCAAAATACAGGTCTCTGCATCGAGAACGCCACAAAAAAATGGAATTGCTAAAAGAAGGAACAGATCCATTGTTGATTGTGCGAGGACACCGATGATAGAGAAAGGAACATCTAAATATTATAGAGGGAAGCTGTCAGTACTGTTGTTTACACATTGAATAAAGTACAATTGAAGAAAGACACCAAGAAGACACCCTATGAGCTATGGTATGGTTACACACCCAATGTAAGTTACTTCAAAATTTTTGGTAGTCAATGTTATATCTTAAAAGATGATAGAAATGGAAAGATTGAATCCAAAAGTGATGAAGGAATCTTTCTAGGGTTTTCCACCAAGAGCAAGGCTTATAAATGTCTCAATAAAACCTCTAACAAAATTGTTGAAAGTGCAAATGTAAAGATAGCTGAATTTGCAGAGAAGAATGAAAAGGAAAGTACAAAAGAATTAGAGGACTACAACATGTTTTTCTATAATAAAGAACCTGACACTCTACTCAAGAAACAATGTATAGCTCCCGAGAAACAGATTATTGCACCCAAGCATCAGGCTACAAATATCAAAATAGGGATATTACTCAAGATGATGTACCAAGTGATTGAGATCAAAATGAAGGACATAATGATGATCAAGATGATAGACAAATAATTGAACCTGTACTTGCTAGATATGTCAGAAGGAACCATCCACAGAACCAGATCATTGGAGACAAGAAGGCTGGTATGAGAACCAGAAGTAAGTCTCTAAACACAAGATGTATTATTTGTGATTTTGAGCCAAAATTTGTCAATAATGCACTTGATAATGGTGAATGGATTAGTGCTATGAGTGAGAAAATTGAGCAAATTAAGAAAAACAAGACATGGAAACCTGTACCGAGACTAGATGACAAAAATATCATTGGTACAAAATGGATATTCAGGAATAAACTAAATGAGAATGGAGAAGTCACTAGAGACAAAGAAAGACTAGTATGCAAGGGGTATGCACAAGAAGAAGGGATTGACTATGGAGAAACCTTTGCACCCATTGCTAGGCTAGAAGGAGTGACAATATTACTTTCTTATGTTGATTGTAAAGGATTCAAGGTATACCAAATGGATGTCAAGTCTGTATTCCTAAATGGAATACTTGAGGAAGAGGTATACATTGAGCAACCACAAGGGTTTGTTGATCTAGACAAGATAAACATGGTATGTGTAACCACCTGAATTTGGTTTGCTCTGACTATAAACCCTATTTTCCATAAGTGTGATCATACCCCCAATTATGTCTAAATGACCCTATTACTTCTTGGTATAATTCCTTTAAAATCAATTTAATCTCCTAAAATTATCAAATCACTAAATTAATTATTTCTAGCCAAAACAAATAATCAATCAAAAACATGGCTAAAATGATTAATTTACTAGGAATTAAATAAAGTCCTAAATCAATTGCTCACTTGCAAAAACCCATTCTCGTAGCCTAATTAATTTAATTAAATTGGCTATAGTCCTCTTAATTATTAAAAAGCAATAAAAAGATTAAATAATTAATATTCCTATTTTTGAATGAATTAAATAAGTTTTATTCATTTCATTAATATTCGTCTAAACCCTAACCTAACCCACCTCAACCACTTTGACCCTGGGTTCAAACCTATCCCAACCCATTCACCCTTGCTAAATCTAATCCTAATCCTAATTCTATCCTAACCGACTTCCTAATGATGCCACATTCCATTAAGGTGTGATTAGGGACTCAACCCACTTGAGAAAGTCAACTTTCTCAAGCTTGACTTCCTCTAAGGGCCAACTTGCCAAGTTTGGCCTTACATCCCTCCCCATGCCTCATAAATGGTTTCATTAATGTCTCATTAATGAATATTCTTTTATGCCCATCCTTCATTAATGCCCAAGGCATTAATGCCTCTTACACCTCATTAATGAGTTTTACAACTCTATTAATGCACCTTGTCCCCCCTCTTTCTCCTAATTCTTCTATAAATAGAAGGAGTTTTTGAGCACAAATAAGCTCATAATTTTAGAGTTAAATGTATTGTTATGCTATATAGATCATTTTGGAACTCATATTGCATCTTAGGTCTAATACTAGGCATTGTTATTTTCTTCATTTTTAGAATTAATATGCATACTTCTTTGTCATTTAGACTAATTTGATTCAAATCTTTCATGCTAAGTCATATATATCACTGATAGTAACATAATCTGAGGGTTGTTATGTTACTTATCATACTCTTCTTAGTTAGAAAGTAATAGGTCAATTTTAGAGCTTTATATGCTCATCTAACCATGTTTTCCACTAATATAATGATCTATTGAAGTGTCGTGTTGCAGATAGCAGGTGGACATTTTAACACACACATTTCTGGCGCCCACGGTGGGGCATGATTTTGGATTTTGCCTCATTTTAACTCCATTTTTCACCAATCTACCTTCCCATATTTTAGGTCCAAAGTTGTTTCTGGTAGCAGAAGCTCGCATCTGGGATACACCCTCGTATCGCTGAAATCTAGTCTCACATTTGGGATTTCCTGGGTCATTTTCAGTTGAGGATCACATCTGGTAAACACTCTATCGTATCTGGTAACACAAGATTGTATTTGTTTTTCTGTGTCGTATACTGCATTTCTAGGATCGCATCTGGTAGAGATTTTTGTGCACTTGATTTGCTATCCTCTAAATGCTTAACCAGTTGTGTTTTTGATATTTTGGGCAGCCTAACTAGTGATTATAGGTTTTGGATAAAGAGTTGGAAGATGATAATACTAACGTGTGTGGTTATAGGGTTTTCAACTGATTTCACATACTAACCCCTTTTTCAAAAGTTTACACACTTAAATACCATTTTATCAAACATGTCTTAAAATAACTAGATTACTGTGCTCGTTTTCTTTAAAACAAAAATCAGAAAATCAGACATTGTTCTAACACTTGTGAAAGAATCTAGGGGGGAAATGAACAAACAAACTCACATCATTTTATTCATTTGGAATCAGAAATTGAACAACTAAAAGCACTTAACATTGCAAGCTAAATGAACAATCTTGTTGTCTAAATTTGGAAATCATAAATTGAACAAGCTATTCATTTAATTTTGGGGAAATTGAACAACACAAATTTACTTTCAAGCATTATGTTTTCCCTAAAGTAGGAACATCTTAAATTGAGCACAACGTTGCTTGAGGAAATGAACTATTTTATTGACTCTATTTTTTGAGAAAATGGCATGGATTAAGAGAGTATGCTCTTCTTCAGAAGAAGAATCACAAATCTAGATGTCCTACGCTCGCCAATCATTTGTAAGCTTATTTAATAGTAGAGGGCCTGTCGGTTGAGGAAAGATATCCCAGGAATGACCCAAGTGAGGACAGGTTTTACGCCAACCCTTCCAACTCACTATAAATAATTGCTTCCTCGTAGGTCAAAGCCTCGGAAGACAGAATCAATTTTTTTATGGAATTTTGACATCATTCCTTGAACATTCTTGGGTATCTGTAGAGTGGAGCCACTTGAATCTTTCTTGCGAGACTACATGTACTTGAGTACTCATAGGGCTATACGCCTCAATTTTGCCTTATGCAATTCTATGGGAGACAATTTCAAATGGATTGCCCAATCATAGACAACACTTAAACTGAAATAATTCATGCTTCATCCCTGAAAGGGTGATAATCCTTGTGCAAGGGAAAAATTGATTTCCCCAAGACACTCGTCATATCGTGCCCTCACTTGTGTTTGGAGTTGGCTAATACAACATCATGAATAGAGCCATTGTGTGCTTGGTGAAGGTTGTATTCTGATTATCATTTGAGTGTGTACCTAAGTCAATGAGCAAGGATTTTCATCCTCCACCTAGAAAATAGGGCATGAGGATGTGTTTGACCCCTTAACAATGCAAGTCTGTTTGATGTATCTGAAAGATCACTAAAAAGATAAAATCATTCAAAATAAGAAACAAACTTTAATCCTTGGTCGACACATGTGTTTTTCACTCACCGACAGGTCTCAAAACACAATTTGTAATCAAACAAACTTCACACACTTCCAGAACACATTTTTCAAAATTGATCAAATCTGATAGAGACATCATAAGCTTGCATCCCAGATTTCCTGGCTCATATTTGGTATCCTAGCTCACATTTAGTGTGCTTCATCACATCTAGTCAGTGCATCATCACATTTAGGGTTAAAGCTCACATCTAGAGTCATCAGAAGCTCGCATACAGTATTTCCTGGCTCACATCTATGATAGTGGGTACTTGCAAATTAGTTTTTCAGGACAACTCAGTTGATTTGGATACCCTTTTGACTCTTTAGTCTATCCCTATTGTATTTTTTGGTCTCCATGTTGCTGTGTCAAAACACTTTTTCAGATGTCCACCTTGCATGTCTTATCAATTTCTTGCAATCAGTCTCAATATGTGTGGTCTATCCACTTCTTACAACAACTTTATTCCCAGCTCACTATCAGGGCATTCTAATCCTCTAATGCTGGAATCATTTACTTTCACCAAAATACAAATGATACTTCCACCTAGACACACTCACTTGGACGATTCAAGATGCTACCTGACACTATTGCGAAACATTGACAAAAGTTGAGATATAACTTCATGGTTAACACAAGATGCAATAAGTACATGTCTAAAAGATTGAAAGTACTTCCTAAATCACTATATTTTCAAGGGGAAACATCTTGAAGTTCCCTACTTGATCTAGACTCTCCATAAATGGATAGAGCCACTCACGAATGAAGTGCGACTTTTGAAGAATATGACAATGGAGAAATCCAAAAGCACAAAGATACCGATGAGGAAGAAGAACCCACATTTGACCATCCTATATTTGAATCAGGCAGTGAGGAACATATCACTGAAGAAGAGTACAATAAACTCAAACAAAGCAAGAAATTCCAAAAAACCTTGGAAAAGATAATTGGCGAGGATAAAGAGGAATACTTTTTCCATCTAGCATCCACGGGTGTCAAATTACCTAAGGATTTTGATGTTGAACAACTAAGAGAAAAGGAGGTGTCAACTCCAATCTCTCTTCTCACCAAACAATTAACCTTGATGCAAACTAAACTTGCAAATCTCAAGTAGGAAAAGGCTAAACCTAAAAAACAATACTCTTTGGACTCTATTTTTCCTTTCCCCTTTGATAAGAGTATTACTATGGTTTCATTTCCTCTCAATACGGTAAGAATGAAGTACGAACAGTATACAGGAGAAACTGACCCACATGACCATGTGAGCGAATTTTGTGCTCTAAGCATAGAATACATGCACGAACCTACATACCTCATGTGACTCTTTCTAGGAAGCCTAGGAGGTAACGCCATGGAGTGGTTCTCAAAATTGAACCCTAAGGTCAAGACTTTTGAGGAGATAATTCAACAATTTATCCAACATTACTCCTATAAAATACAACATGATGTAACTATGATGGTTCTGTGTAATACTAAACAAAAGACTTGTGAACCATTTACACATTTCCTACAAAGGTGGAGAAAAATATTTGCACAATATTCAAGAGTTATTCCCAAATTTGAGAAAATGGAAATATTTGTCAATAACTTGGTACCTAAGCTAAATTACGCATTGCAAATACAAGAATCCCCTAGCTTCGAAAAGATGATCAAGAATGCTATCCATATTGAAGAAGTCATGGTTAAAAAGGGATAAATCACTTTTCAAAATTAAAAAAAATCTACCAACACCAACTCCAAACCTAAATGGTGGAAACAAAACAAAAATGTTGTCAATGACAGAGTAGTTGATGAATCCAATGTTAATCCTAAACCTAAGGTATTCAATCTAACTAAAAACATGCCAAGGTAAAAACCTCCATACCAAAGGCAAACAATGATAATAGCAAAGGACGATCATGGACTTCAAAGCCTCAACGAACATTCACTCCTTTGGGAGAGCCTCTTGAAAATATTTTGAAGACCTTATTGCACAACAAGGTTCTCACAATCCCCAATTCACAACCATGGGAGCCAACAGTCAAACCAAGGTGGTGGAATGATAATTCCTACTGTGTCTTTCACAAAAACAAAGGACATAAGACCAACAATTATCTCAAACTCAAGCATGTTATCCAAGACCTCATTGAAGGAGGAAAAATCAAGGTGGAAGGACACACTACCAATGAAGATCATACAACATTTAAAAAATTGTTCCCTAATTATGAGAAAGGGGAAGCATTTAAAGTGAAAGGTAATGAAGTAAACTACACCTACTCCAGTAATGATAATGTGATCAACATGCTAGACATTAAAACTGAATCAATTAATGTGATCACAATCAAAGGTGTTAAAGACACATCTTTCCAAACAAATGCAGTGACTCGAAGCTAGGCACAAGTCATGATCAAAGGACCCAATTCCTCATCCAAACCAACATCAAGGTCCAAGGTTCCTATTGTTACTATCCCCAAACTAGTAGCAAAACACATGGTTACTATTCCTGTAGAAAAGTATGACTTGGTGGATCAGTTACAATGAACCTCTACTAAGATTTCCATTTTTGAGTTGCTCAAAATATCCACAGTGCATAGGGAAATCCTAGAACAAGCCCTACATGCCACAAATGTACCAAAGGACCTTGATATAGACAAATTCCAATAAATTTTTAACCACATCTTAGCACCACATTATCTATCTTTTTCTGAAGAGGATGATAAATCATTGACACATCCACATAATCAACCCCTTCATATTGAAGTCTTGATTCATAAATGTCATGTTAGAAGTGTATTGATAGATGGAGGCATAGGAATGAATATTTGTATACTTAATCTAATCAGGAAACTGGGTCTCTCAGAATAGACTATTGATTCTAGAAGCAAAATCACTATCAAAGCTTATGATGAGGAAGAAAGATCCTCTAAAGGTCTTATTGTTCTGCCCATCAAAATTGGGCCAGTTGAAAGAAATGTCATATGTTTGGTTTTGGATATGCCCTTGGCCTACAAAATCCTATTAGGGAGACCTTGGATCCACAAAATGCAATCTGTGCCATCTACTTACCACTAGTGTATCAAATTCCCACATAATGCAGTGGAGGTAACAACTCCTGCAGATTCCAATTATACGTGTAACAATATTAAGGCAGGCAGTATGATTCCACATAAAAAGGAAGCTATGGATGAGATTACTCCTAAGACTACCAAAGACATGGTGATGAAGAGTTTTGGAAAGACTTTAAAGCTTGAAGAAACATGCATGGGAGAATACAAGTTGGACATGACTCCATCACTGACAGAATTGCCAATATCACTAAGATCCTATGGAAAACCCTCCTCGTATTTCACACCTGTTACATCTAAGGAACCAGAAATCCATAAAGAAACTGGCATGGTTAAGGCATCCACATCTTCTTTAGATAACACAGAAGAACAAGCAGTCTTGGACTAGATTTACAAAGGAGAACCCAAGGAAGCTGAGGTAAAACATGTAGAAATATCCCCAGATCAGTATGGTAAAGGCTACAACCTCCTCAAACAAATGGGATACAAAGGAAAAGGACCTCTAGGCGACATAAGAAGAGGACTTATTGAGCCTGTGCACATGGGATTCAAGAATACCAGGGAAAAAACATGACTAGGTTTTAATAATGAATCTGACAAACCTGTATCAAAAGAAAGATCGATCTTTGACAAAGGGAGTGATGAAACAGAAGACATAGAACTAGAACCATGGTCCTATGAAATATTATTACATGTTGGTACGGAGAATCCTGAGTATCAAAGAGAGCAATATGTACCAAGCTTTGAAACACCACAGGACATTCGCATACCTTTGTTAGCACAAGCTCCTATTCAAGAGGTAGGAGACACAATAGAAGATGATCTAGAGGTACCATTGATAACAATGGCTATTGTGAGAACATCTTGACAACAAGATTCACATCCTAATTATGGGAAGTTAGTCACAATTACACATGTCCTTGATTTACCATAGTTTGATCCATAGGTGGCTAATCGGGTACATTGGATAACTATTGCTGAATTCTTAAATAGGTCTAATGACAAAGTAACTAACTCTCATGATTATGAATGGGATGAGCTATTTGTGGCTACAGAGGATATTGAAATAGATGTGATTCGCATGTTGGCAGCTCCATCAACACCCAGAGAACATTCTAACACTACTCCCAACAATGTTGATAATCTTGAAGTAGAGGAAGAATTCCTTCCCCCAATCATTGATGGAGAGACTGGTGTTCACATAAGTCTAGAAGAACTTTAGAGGTGACAAGCACAAAGCCTCCTTTTATGGAGAGAAGAAGAAGAAGGATACTCAACTCATGATTCACTAAAGTTAGGTCCACATATAACTAACAATGACCCTTTTAACAATGATCTAACTCTTATTGATCTAAACAACGAAGGAATTAACCTAACAAAACATGTCATGTTAGTTAATAGTCTTGATGCTAATGCGATGTTGTCCTTCCCAAAACCTGACTCCTTATCTTTGATAAACCTAGATCTAATTGATTGGACTAGTACAGATCCTACTCCTATCCTTGACTTTCCAAATGACTATACTTTGGCTTGCTATCTAAATGCTTGTGAACCCTATACTTCTTCCACCAATGCAAGGAACGTAAACATATCACAGGAGGATATCAAGTTTCTCAGTCAAAAATTGAAAAAGAAAAAGAAAAAGGGGACTGATGGTGAAAACCACGTTGTGGCAGTATCAGATCCTAAAATAGTAAAAAAAAAAGACTTATTTGATGGGGAAAACCTCTTAGAGGTGCCAAAGGATGAGATTCTTGATATCCTCCCTGAGCACTTTCAAGAAAGGTCTCCAGTTATGATAGAACCAACAGAACCAATTAACTTGGGCACAGCTAAAATTCCTCAAATTGTACACCTAGCACAATCTTTGTCAGAAAAGGAAAAGACACAGTTCACCGAGTTCTTGAAAGAGAAAAAAATCAAATTTGCATGTTATTACACCGATATGCCTGGACTAGATCCTGAATTGATAATCCATCATTTGTCTATAACTCTTGGGATTAAACCCGTGAAACAAAAACTCAGAAAGATGCATCCTCATGTTGCATTACTAGTCAAAGCAGAGCTAGAGAAATTCATGAAAGCTGGATTCATCAGAGTCATTGCCTATGTAGGAAGGATCTCTAATGTAGTCCCAGTATCTAAATCAGATAAATCTATCAGAATCTATATAGAATTTAGAGACATAAACAAGGCATGTCCCAAGGATGATTTTCCACTACCTAATATTGATATGATCATAGACCTCACAGCAGGTTACCAAATGTACTCACTAATGGACGGTTTCTCAGGTTATAATCAAATTAAAATTTCTCCTAAGGATCAAGAGAAGACCACATTTACATGTGGATGGGGAACCTTTTGCTGGAACATCATGCCATTTGGGTTAAAGAATGCATGTGCTACATATCAAAGAGCAATGACCACTATATTCCATGACATCATGCACAAAAACATGGAGGATTACGTGGATGACACCTTAGCTAAATCCAAAGAATGGTCTACTCATATTGATGATTTAAGAAAGATATTGGATCATATGGAGTTGTTTCAACTTAGGCTCAATCCAAAGAAGTGTGCCTTTGGGGTCCAATCAAGAAATCTCTTAGGGTTCATTGTATCAGAAAAAGGAATTGAGGTAGACCTTGCAAAAGTCAAAGCTATACTAGAAATGACTCCTCCATGCAACATCATTCAAATGAGGACATTACAAGGGAGACCCAATCAATCAGGAGGTTCATGTCACAACTCACTAACAGGGCACAACCCTTTACCAAATTAATACATAAGGATGTCACCTTCAAATGGGATGAACATTGTGAAGCCAACTTCAAAGAATTAAAAGAGTACCTAGTTACTCCTCCTATTCTTATGGCACCCATTCATGGAAAGCCATTACTCCTGTATATTTTAGCTACAACCATATCACTTGGAGTATTGCTGGCACAAGAGGATGAAACTAAGAAAGAAAGGGAAATCTACTACATCAGTAGAACAGTAGTCGCTTATGAACTCAATCATAGCATTATTGAGAAAGCATGCTTAGCAGTTGTCTTTGCATCAAAAAAATTGAGACATTACTTGCTATCACATATAGTAAGGCTCATTGCAAAAATAGATCCTTTGAAGTACCTCCTAAGTAAAATAGCATTAATAAGATGTTTGGAAAAATGGGTCCTGATTCTGAGCGAATTTGACATTGAATATATGGACTAAAGAGCTACCAAAGGATAAGTCCTCGTAGATCAACTAGTTGATTCACCACTCCAAGATGATGAACCTTTAGGAATTGAGTTGCCTGATGAAACAATTATGCATCTAACTAAGTATCCATGGAAGATGTACTTCGATGGTTCTTTCACACAACAAGGCTCTGGGGAAGGGGTTATATTCATAACTCCTCAAGGCTATGAAATACCCAAGTCTTATAAATTGATGTTTCCATACACAAACAACATTTGTAAATATGAAGCATTGGTTAACGGTCTTAAGCTTGCTATGGAATGGAAGATTATAGAGTTACATGAGTATGGTGACTCCCATCTCATTATCAATCAAGTTAATGGAGATTATCAGATGAAAGATGAGAATTTGATGCCCTACAAACAACTTGTGGATGACCTAAAGAAATACTTCATCTTCATCACATTCCAGCAGATACCCAGAGTAGAGAATAAAGCTGCAGATGCTACGGCTACCTTGGTGTCTATGTTACAACTAGAGGAACATCAATTCCACTATGATTTCTTGGTGGAAGAACTATTCTACCCCACCTTTAATACCCCTGAATACCAACTAATCTATTCTTTGAAGACACCAGACCAATCCCGGTATGCTAATATCATCGCTTACCTAACTGACCAAACTATTACCAATGACCTATCCCAAAATTAGAAAAGAGCCTTGATTAGGATAGCATCATGTTATGTCCTCATAACTAATAACTTATATAGATGAGGTCTCGACAGTACACTTCTTAGATGTTTAGAACATGAAGAGTCAGACCGCACATTAAAAGAAGTCCATGAAGGTGTATGTGGGTCACACTTAAATGGCTTTTCACTAGAAAATAAACTGCTCAGAGTAGGATATTACTGGCCTACAATGGAAAAAGATGCTATTCAATTTTCAAAATCATGTCAAAAATGTCAAACACACGGAAATCTCATCCATTCTCCTGCCAGAGAACTTATACCTTTCATAACAAATTGGCCATTTCAGCAATGGGCCTTTGACTTGGCTAGACAAATATATGCTAATTCTTCAAATGGATACAAGTTCATTATTATGGCCACTCAATATTACATGAAGTGGGTCAAGGCCGTGCCACTAATCAAAGCCACTGGAAAACAGGTGGCTATGTTCATTTTGAACTACATTATCTATAGATATGGGATACCCTCTTCAATTGTAATAGACAATGGGGGCCAATTTAAAAACCAAGACATTGACAACCTTTGCAAACAGTTCCACATTACTCAACATTGCTCCTCAATCTATTACCCTCAAGGTAATGGACAGGCTAAGGCATCTAACAAAAATATTCTCAAAATCCTACACAGAACCATGAGTAAGTCTAGTAGAGATTGGCATTTACAACTAAATCTGCCAGTTTCAGCCTACAAAACAAGCATCAGAACACCAAATGGAGCCACGCCATTTTCTCTAGTCTATGATGCCAAAGAAATACTATCTATTGAGTTTGAACTCCCATCTTTGCAGATATCTTTGCATGGTCTTGTTACTAATGAACAATACCACATTGATCAGGTAAATTCTCTATAATTACTTGATGAGCGCAGACAACAGGCATTCGATCATCTGAAGGTGTACCAAGCACAAATGTCCAAAGGGTACAACAAGAAGGTCAAACCACAAAAATTTCAAGTGGGGGGCATTGTTCTAAAGGAGAACCCTAAAAACCAGCCAAATAAAGAATAGAAAGGAAAGTTTGAACCTAACTGATTGGGGCCTTATGTTATTACTCCTAATTTTGGGACTGGAGCCTATCAACTAGCTACACCTGAGGGAGATGTTCTCCTAGATCCTATCAATACTCTACATTTTAAGTGGTTCTATGCTTGATGTTTGGCTAGAAAAGCCTGTACAGTGAAATAGTTCTTAGAAAAATACCAAAAATATTCAGAAAATTGATCCTGAAGAAAATTCCAAAAATAGTGGAAAAAGTCCTGCAAAAAGGTATCCTTGGTGAAAACCTAGTAAAAAGGCACCTTGATACTAAAAAAACATTAAAAAAAAAAGAAAAAATAATAAAAAATTTGAAAAAGAGAAAAGTGCCTTGATGAGAACCTGGTAACACAGGCATCTTGGTAGCAAAAAGAATAAAGGTCTTGCCAAGTGGTGAAAACCTGGCAATCAAGCGTCAGTTGTATTCTGTGCTCTCTCTATCAATACATTGTCGATACTAATCCTTCATGATTACACTTGTGCTAATGATTGAATTTTTTTCCTTATGAAATCTTATCCTTTCTTGGGATTTGTCTGCATTTTTGTCTTAGGATCAAGTCATTTCACATGGGGGGCATCTTTGCCAGTATGATAGGTTACATCTGCTAAGTCGTCATAGGATGGCTTGTCTCGTGATATGATGCTTCTCGATACTTGCATCAAACGGTCACTTTCACAAAACAAGGATGACACAAACATTGCACTAATGGTGTTCCTAAGACCTACATTAGATTGCGAATAGGAACAGAAATGTACACAGACATTGGTAACATATTGCTTGAAATCTAACTTTTTGATTGACGAATCTCTACTGTGCTTGAAAAATGAATCAATATTATTTCTCAATACTACTTAAACACATAGTTTAATCTGGGTTTGATTGTAACTCTTTTATGTTCCGATGATGATTTAACCAGGGGCATCTAAGAAGTTATGAATTTTTATTTTCTTGATTCGTAGTTGATGGTTGTTATGTCTTCCGAGTTACTCCATGACGTCTACACAAAGACAAAGAGTCGCAAGGATAGGGGGCATAACATTTTCTTGGTTTTCTGCATATGGTGATTGTTCCAAATAATCCTATAAATTTCACCTAACTTGGATATTTATGGTAAGAGCTGCCAACATGAGTGGATAGTCACATATATCTCAATCTTTGTTATGTGTAAACTATGGTGAGGTTGAAACAATTTCCATTATCTATTTTCTAAAGTTAGATTCTCAGTAAAGTATACGAAGCATAATTTACCCAAGGATATGAATTTTCAAGGTCATTATGGGTCTAATATCTTACCTTACATAGGATCTGATATAATAGAAGGAAGGTGACTATCTTGTCGTCATGGCTTCTATGCCTTGATGCCTAAGTCTATTTTTGACATTTCATCTAATAAAAATAGTATTCATACTTTCATAATATCAGAGGGTATTAGTGATGGTTGTACTATTAGGTGGTATCCATTCTAGAAAGCAGCCAATGATGATAAAAATGTTACAATATCTGCCAATCAGTGACAAGTCCTAAGAGTCTGCATATAGCTGCATTTAGAGATAAAATGATGCATTTTGAAAGAAGCAAAAGCATAAGGACTTTGAGCTCAAAAATGATTACTATTTTTCTTCTAAATCCAAGTTAATTACATCCATTTAAAATATTTCTGATATTTATATCATTGCACATGCATAGCATACATTTTGCATCCATTAAAAGAGATAGAAGGAAAAATACAAAAACAAAGCATTTGTACATTTCATTTTACATCCTAAGTGCATCCATACATTTTACTTGCATAAGAAAAACTAAAAAACATACATTTTGTATATTCACACAGTATCATTTGAAACATGTTTATATCAATGATAAATCCAAAAAAATGCATACATGATGTCATCATCTAAATCTAACTCATTATAAAACCAAGATACAATCACATGTGCAAACAAATCTATCAAATCAGAGAAAACTCATGAATCATGTCAGAATATGAAAAAGCTGCATTAGATATATATATATATATATATATATATATATATCATGTGTCATCATACAAAAGTAAGATCTTAGAAGGATCCAGATATACAATATACATGTGTGAAAAAATACAAATTCAACTCTAGGTTCCCCCCTCTCCCTGATCTGGAGGAGGAAGAGGAGGTGGTACAAATGGAGGTGGAGGTGGCATCGCTCTCCTCCCTTAGAATATTGGGTAACCCATGAAAAAGAAAGTGCTCTCTGGCCCTCTAGAACTGTAGCATGGTATAAAGAAAAGTAATAGGATGCTCTCTGTCCCTGGTGGGTGGCTATCTAAGCTTGTGCATCTCTCTCTACTCTAAGAATATCACCCTACCTATCCCACTCTTCCCTAAGGTGCTCTAGCTATTTGTCCCTATTTTTGAGCAATGCATCTGATATAGAAATCCTGGAATCAACTGCAGTAAGCCTGGCCTCTAAAGCTATGATTTGTGCCCTAAGTTGCTCTCTGTCCCGCTCACACTAGGATAGTGGGTCCCCATCTCTACTAGAACCCCTACCAGAATCATGTCCTAAAGCTCTATCATGTGATCTATCAGGCTTCCTCTGCTACTGTTGTCTTTGATACTCCCTCATAAGTAAAGCACCTAGATCTATCCAGGAAGAAACAAACCTGAATCAGGTGCGCCAACCCTCTCCACTACCACTCACCACATTTGTAGTGCCACCCATAGCTCCACCTCCCCTATCATCTCCACCATCATCCCCATCATCTGGACGAGGATTCCTAGCATCTCATCTCTCATCCCTACCTCCATATCATCCTCCCCCACCACCCCTAGCTCTCTATGCTCCTCCTCTTTCCTGGGAAGGGCGATCATCCAGATCATAATCTATCAAATATTCTTGATGCAGGATCATCTTGGGTCATTGGCAATCCTGCTCAACCAAAAATATGTTTACTTTCCCTTTCAGTTAGTTCTCTGTCACTCAGTTTCTGTTGCTTGGCATCCTTGTCGAGTCACTCGGTCATGCCTTGTTGAGTCACTCGATATTTTCTCTATTGCTCAGCCATGCTTTGTCGAGTCATTCTATTTGAGAGTTGGAGTTGTTGGCCGACTTCTTCACTTTAATTTCATGGCTGGATTTATTTGGGATCTATCTTGGGATCTGTGTGGACCTAAATCTGGGTCTCTCCTTTGGGTTTTGAGCACCGACTTCTTTGTTGGTCTCTTGTATATACCCTTTTTGTATGTTCTTAGTTTGCAGCAAGTCTTAGAGAAAGAAGACACATGTTAAGATATTGAAGATATGAGATCTCTGTGTAAGAAGATCATTTGTAATACATTCTAATGTATATGGTCGTAACTAAGAAGGCCTTATAGCCTGGCATGTATTGATTTTGATCATTTAATGAAAATATCTCTGCATTTCTCTTCTCTCACTATGTTGTTGTGTTAATTTCTACATTGTTTCTGCAAGCTAGTTGGTTTTGGGTGTGCCCTTAGCCCCATCTCCTACCTCCTTGCGTCACCTCTATATGAGGAATAACCTCCTTAGGCACTGTGGATTATGGAAATGGATGCTGAAGCATCTCTATTGTATATCCATTGTAGTAACCTGCATCTACAACATCAGGACGGAGATCCCAATCTACTCTGACCATGTCTCTGATCTCTTGATGGGAAGTCTAATATACCAACTGGGAACCCCATAATGGTTCCTCGTCATGAATCCAGGCATATACTGTAACATCCTGAGTCCTTCCTTGTTGTATGTTGTACTATCTCAAAACTCAAGTGTGCACAAAATGCTCTACAATGTATCTAGTCCTCCCAATCAGGTACCTACTCTAAAACAAAAATGGAACCTATTTGGCATCTGAGGTCCACTCCTCATAGTATAAGTATGGCTGCCATACTACCTTTGTCATATCATCAAAAATTCTCTACTAGTACTCTACCTTTCCCAGATGGGGCTGCTGAATGAGAGCTACATACATATAAACATATGGCTTCTCAGGTGCTTTCTGCCTATCTATGATGGGTTGTGTCACTGGGATGTGCTCCTAGGCCTAGATCTAAAGAATCAAAATGCCCACAGTCATGCTCCTAGAATAGTGGTAAACAATCTCATGAAGCTCTCGGTACATATGAGCTAGGATGTAGCTGCCCCATGCAAATCTCCATCTTGAGATGACCATCTGCTCAAGCATGTCTACCCACCCTATGAGGAATCTGTGTTGTCCTCTATCTATTATCAGGATGCCACCAATCAAGCCTGCTAAATATATAGATAATCAATCATAATGATTGCACATGTAATCCCAAGAAAGGTATCTTCGATCAATGGTATCATCCTGGAAATACTGACGAGTTGCGCCAATCACCATGGTAGAATTCAACTCAAAGTGCACCTCATGGCTAATAATCAAAACTCATAGAATGTGCCATACATCCTCAGGAGTAAATATCATCTCCCTGATTGATAGATGGAAGGTGTTGTGCTCTGAGTGCCATCTCTCGGCAAGAGCAGTCAACAACCCTCGATTTACCCCTATATCGGGTAAACCAATCAAAGATCATAATCCTACATGGACTACTACCTCCTGTTCATCAGCTAAGAGCAGTTTAGACAAGGCAAGCACACACCCTGGATATGTGCCTTGGAATGCAATAACCTCAAAATCAACTTGTTTTGACAAATAACAAGATAAATCAGTGTTCTATTTATGAAAAAATGTAGAATCATGATTAGCCAAGTGATTCAAGATCTGCAGTAGACAAACTGTTCAGAAAAGGCTAAGTTTCTAAGTCCAAAAACAAGATGCAATCCTAGAAAATTAGGGTGCGATCTCTTTTACCAGATACAATCCTAGAAATATAGGATGTGATTGAGAATACAAGGTGCGATCCCAAAAATCCCAGATGGGACCCAAGACACGGGGTATGATCCTGAGAAGACAAGATATGATAAAAACTATATTTCTTCTCCTAAACTAAGCTAAAAATAGACTAACCAAGTGTGATATAGGAAATCCTAGATGTGACACAGAAAACTGGAAAAATAAGATACGATTCAGGAAATACCAGATGCGATGCAGATTTAGCAGGGTGCGATCTGGAATCTCGGATGCGACCCATAATTGAAAGAGCTCTACAAGCTACAGAAATGAATGAAAATCAAATTTCCAAAATCCACAAGGTAGTTTTGTGAGTACTTACTGGAGGTACATAATCGGTCAGGCACTAATGATGATGATTGAGCTCAAAACAATGCTTCCTAACTGGGTCCACCATCTTCTCTACAGAGCTCTCAAATTTACGATGGATAAAAGTGAAAATGAATAGTAAAAAGGTAATTTTTGAGATATATATTGGCCTTTTGAGCTATTTAGGGGTTCTGAAACTCCTCCTAGGAAACTTAAACTCATTTTGTTCCCCTTTTGATCAATCGGGAATGAAATCAAAGTGATAAGTTTTGACAATAAATTTAACAAGCCCACACGGTGAGATTTATCATTATGCCAGCAGTACAAAGGTCATCTCTGCTATCAAATCCCTGGTCTATGACCCGCAAAATGAGCAAAGCAAAGGAGATACCTACAAGGAAATTCTGGACATTCAAACCAGATTTAAGAAAGATGTTATTGAAGAAAATTCACAAGCTCACTTTTCCACACAAATAGCTCAGGTGCATTAAATCCCTTTTTTTTATGACATCTCCTGAAAATGCAAAATTGCTCCATATAATCTGAAACTCCATTTTCTGAGTTCTATATCATCCAAATTGCACATTTCATCAAAAATATTGGCTTGACATCATTTTATCAATCTCAAAACTCACATTTTTTATGTAATTAACTTGGTTTTCGTGTGTTTTCTCAAAAGCACACTTTCTTTCTTCCTCTTCTTCTAAACCATCCTTTTTTGTCCTACGCATTCCTGCAAGTGATACATCCTTTAAATAGAGGGATCTTATTCTTTTTTCCTTCGATTTCCCAAGGGGGCATGATCACACTATTATCAATTAAATTCTTTCTCAAAACAACACTAAAATGACTTCATTATCAAACAAATAGGAGAATGACAGTTTTCTTGACTAAGTCAAAACTTTTGGATAGAAAGCTTTGGTTCTCATGAGCTAGATATCTTGTGTTTCCTCATTTTAAAAGATTCTTACTAAGCTCCTAGTAGTTTCATACTAACTTTTGGATGACAACCAAGTTTAGAATCAGTTTTATCAATCTTTGGATGACAACCAAGTTCAGAATTGGTATCTTTAAAATTATTTTATTGACCTTTGTACAAAAACCAAGTTCAAAGTCAATTCTATCAGTTGGTTCAATCAAGTGTGAGACTGATCTCATCAGGCATTTCGTTCGATCATGAGAAAAATTCTCAATCTTTCTGAAGTCAAACAACAAAAACTTTCTTTGAATCAATATGTTGCTCGCGCATCACTTCAAAGAGGGGCAAATGTAACCACCTGGATTGGTTTGCTCTAACTCTAGACCCTATTTTCCCTAATTGTGATCATACCCCCAATTATGTCCAAACAACCATGTTACTTCTTGGCATAATTCCTTTGAAATCAATTTAATCTCCTAAAATGATCAAATCACTAAATTAATTTATTCTAGCCAAATCAAATAATCAATCAAAAACATGGCTAAAATGATTAATTTACTTGGAATTAAATAAAGTCCTAAATCAATTGCTCACTTGCAAAAACCCATTCCCCTAGCCTAATACATTTAATTTAATTAGCTATAGTCCTCTTAATTATTAAAAAGAAATAAAAAGCTTAAATAATTAATATTCCTATTTTTGAATGAATTAAATAAGTTTTATTCATTTCATTAATATTCCTCTAAACCCCAACCTAACCCACCTCAACCACTTTGACCTTGGGTTCAAACCTATCCCAACCCATTCACCCTTGCTAAATCTAATCCTAATCCTAATTCTATCCTAACCCACTTCCTAATGATGTCACATTCCATTAAGGTGTGATTAGGGACTCAACCCACTTGAGAAAGTCAACTTTCTCAAGCTTGACTTCCTCTAAGGACCAACTTGCCAAGTTTGGCCTTACATCCCTCCCCATGCCTCATAAATGGTTTCATTAATATCTCATTAATGAAGATTCTTTTATGCCCATCCCTCATTAATGCCCAAGGCATTAATGCCTCTTACACCTCATTAATGAGTTTTACAACTCTATTAATGCACCTTGTCCCCCCTCTCTCTCCTAATTCTTCTATAAATAGGCATTTTTGAGCACAAATAAGCCCATAATTTTAGAGTTAAATGTATTGTTATGCTATTTAGATCATTTTGGAACTCATATTGCATCTTAGATCTAATACTAGGCATTGTTATTATCTTCATTTTTAGAATTAATATGCATGCTTCTTTGTCATTTAGACTAATTTGATTCAAATCTTTCATGATAAATCATTGTCACTGATAGTAGCATAATCTGAGGGTTGTTATGTTGCTTATCATACTCTTCTTAGTTAGAAAGCAATAGGCCAATTTTAGTACTTTATATGCTCATCTAACCATGTTTTCCACTAATATAATGATCTATTGAAGTGTCGTGTTGCACATAGAAGGTGCACATTTTAACACACACAGCATGTAGACTACACAAAGCCTTGTATGGATTGAATAAAACACCCTGAGCCTGGTATGAAAGACTTCATTCCTATCTCATAAGTATTGGATTTGTAAGAACTAGTGAAAACAATAATCTTTATTTGAAGGAAGATACTGATGCTAACATTTTGATTGCTGAAATATTTGTTGA
>MU228138.1:3780793-3840827 GCA_018584345.1 Thuja plicata
ATTTGTAAGAACTAGTGAAAACAATAATCTTTATTTGAAGGAAGATACTGATGCTAACATTTTGATTGCTGAAATATTTGTTGATGACATCATATTTGGAGGAAATGATATGCTATGAAAATCATTTTCAAATGAAATGAGAAAAGAGTTTGAGATGTCTATGTTTGGAGAGATCAAGTTCTTTCTTGGTCTATAGATCATGCAACAAGATGGAGGTATTTTAATTACACAATCTGAATACATCAAGGAAGTACTAAAAAATATTCAAGATGGAAGATTCTAAGCCAGTTGGAACACTGATGGCAACTGGATGTAAGCTGACAAAGGAGGACAAGTCATTAGAAGTAAATCAAACTTTGTACAGATCAATGATTGGCAAACGCATGTATGATGAACATACTAGACCAAATATTGCACATGCAGTAGGAATAGTTGCAATATTTTATGCTAATCCCAGGGAATCACATATGATTGTTTTGAAAAGAATCTTAAGATATCTGAAGAATACCAAGGAATATGGCTTATGGTATAGAAGAGAAGGAAAATTTGAACTTAAGGTCTTTACTGACGCTGATTGGGCTGGAAATATTGATGATTGAAAGAGAACAACTGGAGGATCATTCTTTATGGGTGACAAACTTGTCACATAGATCAGCAAGAAGCAAGGATGTATCTCTCAGTCTACTCTAGAAGTAGAGTATGTTGCTGCTATTGCAAACTGCTCAAATATTGCATGGATCAAATAGCTACTGGAAGGTATGCATATGAAAATTCTTAAACCAATAATTATCTATTGTGATAATACCAGTGCAATAAATATTTCCAAGAATCTAGTCATGCATGCTAAGACAAAGCATATTGCTATCAAGTATCATTATTTGAGAAAAAAAGTTCAAGTAAAGGAGGTGATACTTGAGTATGTGCTATCAAAGGAACAATTAGCTGATATCTTAACTAAGCCACTGCCAAAGGATGCATTCGAGTACTTGAGAAATAGATTAGGGGTCAGACCCTTGTCTACTGGTCAGTAAGATGACTAGAAGGCTGCATCAACCTACATATTATCATAATATCATTCAAGTTGATGCAAGCAAAGAGATGGACTTCAAAGATACATCTATACACAGCAAGGTATTTATCTACTCTGAGAACCAAAATTGTTGTATTGCTGATGGATTGGGAAATTCAAGGAGTATATTATGGATAGAAAGAAGTGTTTGGAACTACTATCAAATATTTTTTCATTGCTATCAAAGGGAGAGATTTTATCCACTATCACATCAGAGAGAGATTATATCCATCACATTATCCAAAGGAAGAGAAGTAACTAGAAAAGGAGAGTACATACAAAGGGAGAGAATTGCTGACAAGAGACATCAAAAAGAAAAGAGAACAGTGAAAGGGAGAGAGTTTGACACAGGAGAAGAACACATCACATCAGAAGAAATATTCTACATCTATCTAGTGAAGGGATTGAAGACAGAGAGAGAGCTGCAATAATCACATCTAAGCTCATATAAGCTTACCAAGGACCAGATATTTGTATCGATTATAGTACATAAGATTGGTAGTTTGATGAACTTCAACTGTTATATTTTATATTGTATTAGTAATAATATTGTGTGATAATGTAGTGTGTTGCCATCAATGCCAAAGGGAGAGATTGATGGACTATAACTGATTGAATGTTTGAAGATGTTAAGTTGATGATCACAGAGACATAAGAAAGTTAATGCAAGACATTAAATTAGTTAATGTATTGTATTTTCATTGATTTCAACTTGATATAATTTTTATGGTCATGTACATATTGCTAAACTAAATAAATTGCATGCACTTCAAAATTCTACATTTGGCATTCAGAGAAACTGAATAAATTGCAAATAGAATAGCCTTGGGAAACTTATCAGTTAAACCCACAAGGATCTACAAATGGAAATGGAGATTCTCACTCATGCCTAAAACACCTCAAAATAATCCTTATGTCATGTAATGTTATTTGGCCAAAGATACAAGCATTCAAATTAGGTCATTTGATATAATCGGGAAATGTGCAAAATGCATATTTAAGTGAACACCTCCAAATGACCCTCTTTGAAAGACATCAAATCTAACATCTAAAAGTTGTGACCCATTATATTTACTCCATGATAGGTTTTGCGCATGTTCCCCAATTGGTATCTCATATAACTCATCAGGTCTCATTTTACTTGCACTCCAATTAGGCTTCTTTAAAACATTTTTTAGGGGTACTCACCTTTCCTTAGAGACAATTTTAAATTGGTCACTCCAAATTTGTGCCAAATTTGACAGTACCAATAGTGGCTCTTTCTGGGGATGCATGCCCCTTGTGGGCATGTAGAGAATCTAAAATCTCTTGGTGAAGCAGACCACTCAAAATAAAACTTCTTCTCAACTTCCCAAAACTGGGTTCCTTATTGAAAACAAACCACACACAAATGAAAGAAAAGTGGCTTTACAACATGTACAATATTTACAAATGGTCAAAAACCATCAAACTAAAATCACCACTTACCTCTATCAAATATTTTATTCTCTTTTCCGTGGATCCAAGGTAACCGATAATTACCATTGTCATATGCTTGATTAATCATGCTATAATTTCTTATCAGCATATTATAGGAAATATCATTAGCACAATCATTATCCCTTAATACTTGGAACTCAACAAAATACTGTAAATGCTGATCATTTTGAGACATAAAAACATCACACCCTTGAAAATCCAAAATCGGCTCAAAAGAAAATGATTGCAATCCTAAATGTCTGCTGGAATCATCAGACACATTTATGTCATTAGTTTGCATAGAATATGGAAGTTCAATCACAACAGCTTCCTGCAAACCACAATGAAACACATCTAAATAAAAAATTGATTGCATATCATCTCACTGATTGGGGGCTTCTATTAAGGTATCAAATACTAGGCAAGTACCATAACTCATGGATTGGACATCCGATTGAGAAACTATCCTCGTTTATAGAAAATCATTTAATTTATCAACCCAAGGACATATTACTTGAAATGGGCCAGAAAAGTATATGCACCAAGGATTCTTACTCAGACCACACTATGGCTACATGAAACAAATTGCTTTTGAAAGGAAACTATTCTATAGCTGCATAAAGTAAATTGCTTTGAAGGAAAACTATTCTAAAGTTGTAAAGAATGCTGGGAAGAAAATGCAGAAGTGAAAGCACTTGAAGGAACACTACAACTTGAAAAGACTAGAAAACATAATCACAATGTTTAAACAGTTCTGCCTCTTTGGCTGCAGGAAGTGTTGCACTATCCTGCAACTTTTAGCTACAGGGACTACGTTAACACCATAATAACAAAACCAAGATGCAGGAAACTTAAACTATATGAAAATGATCCTATCTAGATAACACAGATTTCTCACCAACTGGGCCCCCTTGAGTGAGTATCCAAACTCAATTATACTGAACTGTAGATTTAAAACTTCATTCGCTATTGATCAAAAATGTATTACAAATTCAATTGTAAAGTAATAGAATGTAAATTATAACTGATAACGCCCTCCTTCTAACATAGGAGCGAGACTTCATTTGAAGAAGAAAAACATCTAACTTCTATCTAGTCACCCCATAAAGATAGGTAGAGCTTTTATTACAACCCTATTTTATATGAAAGGAAACTATAAAACTGGAGATTGAATAGATCGATGAAAGAGGAAAGAAGTGTTTTTGATAACAAATCCAAATTCCCACTCTTCCCTATATTTCCTCAAAGAATTTATTATGATTTTTGGGTCTTTGCGCGTCCTCTGCCACCTTGATCATCCTGAATCCATTTGTGTTGCACTTGAGGTTTCTCCTTGTGCACCTATTGTAAAACTGGGTGGAGCGTTCAGAACATGGGCATGTTTTACCTGGTCAAGGTAACAGTTGCTAATTCAGTGCGCTACACTCTAGATGTTAGAGACATTTATGATAATAGACATCAAGATACACATACATCATTCTATAATCACCTAAAAATGGTTATCTAAACCCTAGACCCCCAATCTCAAATGATTAATCTAGAAACCCTAATCTTGATTATTCTAAGTCCTAAATCAAATAGGTAATTCATCAAATTCAAACTGATCTAACCTAAACCCTAGGTCCTAATCAATCATCATACTTGATTAATTAATTAATCCCTAAAATCATAATATGTTGGTAAATAAACCTTATGTTAATTATTTAATTGATATTCTGATATATTAATTAAATAAAATTACTAAATTATCAATTAAATCAAAATCGAATTAAATTAATATGCATAGAAAATCATTTAAATTATGAACAGTGCATATGACATCATCAAGTCAAGTTAACTGATTTATCATTTTGGAAACAATCCAGTTCTACTCAATTAACTGATTCTCCACTGTCTATCATTTTGGAAATATTTCAGTTAACTCAGAACTGAATATGGAAGTTTCCAGAAAGACTGATCATTCAGTTTAGTCAACTGACTCTTTCAACCAATCACATCACTTGCACATGGATTGTACTTCTTCAAATCAAATTTGAGCCACTATTTTCTTTTGATCTCGATCATCGATTCAAGAGATATTTCTATAAAAGAGAAAATATTTTCTTTCACAGGGATCCTAATTTTGCATCATTATTATGTAGATTTTATGTTTTAGCATTCTTAGCATTAGTCATTTAGCTTTAATTGTTTTTACTTTTAAGCATGCAAATAATCTAACTTAGAGCACACTTTGAATTTGGGTTTTAAAATGACTCTTACACACTTCAATTTGGTGCTTTAAAACTAAATCTCCAAGTAGATTGGATTAACAACAAATATGCATCCTACATTATCATTTTAGATCATTTAGATTAAATCCTTCATTTAGGTTATTGGTTTAGTCACTAAATTTGTGATGACTTGAGAGCAAACTCATACTCCTGCCGACTAGAAGGCAATGGGTTGTTGTCGGTTAGTGTAGATTGTTTATTCAGATTTCATATTGTCTAACCCACCAGCCACGTAAAGACTTTATTGATGTGTGTGTGTTTGTGTTTTCAGCTTGCAGGTATCGACCATAATTCACGCATACATTTATGGCACCCACCATGGGGCTCAATTTTCACTTTGAGCCAAAATCCCTTTCCCCATCCACTTTGAGCAGAATCTGATTCCACCATCACATCTATTTTGTCATTTCAATTTGAAACAACTATAAATACGTCGATACTCACCCAAAATTGAGTTTGTGGAAAAAACATTTTGCAAACAGAGGTCATATGACCTCTACACACAAATCAAGATAGATTTGGTTTTCTATCTTCACACAACTCGAGGCAGAAAGTAGAGATTGTTTTAAAATTTTTGATAGGGTCTGACCCCTAATTAACCCTCTACATACTATTCCCTATGTGTGTTTAATCCTTTGCATTCCAACTAATCGCTCTTTGCCTAAGCTGAATGCCCACATTCCTTTAACTTTACTAAAACCACAGTGAGCTTTGTATAAAAATAGAATTGTATTCACTTGTCTCGTGAATGTGGGACTAATAGTCCTAACTCCCTACCCCTCACTGCTTCCTAACTTCCCAACCCACCACCACTTAACCCTTCCATCACCACCCACCTTTCAACCTGCCTCCATCCATGCTTGAACTTCTCCCTCCCTCCACCCACCTCTTAACCCCAACCATCACCTCCCCCTCCACATTGCACCTTCTATAGCTCCCAAACCCCAAACCCTCGCCTACTCCCCAAACCCCACAGCCACCCACTTAAAACTCTCCCCCACAGAAACCCACAACCATTTTCCTACTTCACTCCCAACCAACCATCCTCTGCTGCCTCTACACAGCTCCGCCAACTCACCATGTCACAAACTTAGAATCTGCACCGTTAGCTCCTCTAGCCTTGTCAATTGGAATTGCCTTCAAATCAGGACTATGATCATCTGCTCTCTTCTCGATTGACATTCTCAAATATGGAAATTTAGCTTCTGATATCTTCTCAGTTGTAATTGATTTCAAGTCTACATATTTAGCGGTTGTTGTCTTCTCACTGGAAATTAACACATTAGTTTCACTTGAAGGCGACAGTGGAGTGGAAACTTGATTGGCACTTGTAGAAATTGGAAACAAGTTGTAGAAGCCACATACAATTTCATTTAGTAGTTTTTGAAAAGAGTTTTTTGTGGTGATAATACAAATGTTGGTTTACAATTTGAGTGGAGAAGATTAGAGAATCAGTGTACAAAATATTATTCTCTTTATAAATATACAGAATGTGTAGCAAAAATCAACACACAGTTTGAAGTGATTTAGAGTAAGGACTAAACTTGACTGTCAGTTAACCGTCATGTAGCAGTGTTTTTGACTTCTATTAATGGCCTTGTGACCATCAATTTTAACCTAGTCTTATGATGACATCAGCCAAGATTTGAATTTCTTACCCTTCACCATTGGAGTTTTAAAATTTGTAGTCTAATTTCAAATCATTGTAACTTGCTCTTATCAACTCCTTTTTTCATTCATTTTTTTATTTGGGGTAGAATTTTCTAACGATCATGGTGGTGGAGTTATTTTATATTTTTTGCTTTTTGTATTTATCAAAAATCATAGATTTTGATGACTGTACTTGCATAATCCTACATTTTGCAACTTCTGGAGCTTCGTACGGGCTTATATGGTAACCTTTTTCAGTGTTTTTTTTTTGTAAGTGCGTGATTTCTCATCTAGTTTTTGAATATGCAATTAGATTTATGATTTTCTAATTTTTCTCATGCTGACAAGTTTTGGGCTTTATTGTTCTCTAGCTTATCTTGTTGATTTCAGCCTAAGAGTGGTTTTCAGGATGTTAAAAAAGAAGACTAAAACACCAACTACTAACAAATCGTCTTGCAAGTTTCCTTGATCGATAGAATGCTAAACATTATGCTTTCATATTGTTTTTGTTTTATTAAAATAGGAACACAAATGCAAGAATTTTTAAAATGAAATTCTATCTGGTGTTTTAGGGATGGCAATAATGTAAGGAAACTATGCTCTCTCCCTTTTGGGATGATCAAAAATCAAGAAACATTATTGTCCTTCACCATTTGAGATCTGCAACTTTAGAGGGCTTGTCCAAGTGGGAAAAATTACTCACCCTTGGAGAACGACCCAAGTGAGAACAAGCTAACACCAAGCTTCTTCGACTCACTATAATAAAAATGCTTCCTCAAGGCCAAAACCTCAGAACATAAGTTGCATTTGAGCTTATACTCAACTCTTGTCTAACACAAAGTAGGGCCTCTGGGTCTCAATCACGTATCATGAACTGCTTGTGCTAAGGTTCTCTATGGGGTTAGCAACCTAAATTGCACTTGTGCGAACATAGAGGATACACTTAAATGAAGACCCTTACTAAAACCCTTTTCAAATAGTGGCCAAAATCCTTTTCTACTTATTGATACGCGCGTGCCTAAGAAACCTCTCATGTACCCACCCCTCTTGTTAAGATAGTAAATTTATCAGGATCCTCAGATCTTGAGAATTTGAAGATTGGTAGGCCTGAGAAGTGTGTGTTGTGTAGGGGATCCAGTGTTTCCAAGCTTCTAACTATTTGACTTCAATGGGTATTTTATTGTAAGAGGATTTAAACAAGTATTGTCCATTTCTCGCCACCTAGGAATATGGTTTGCTTGATGTGTCTTGTATGAGTGAAACATCAAATCAAACATCAAAATGATCAACGATTCAAAACTTGCACTCTCGGTGTTAACTGTCAACTCTTTTCTGAGTTTTATGCATCTGCTATCAAACTTTGGAAATCTATCAAATTGTTGTCCAATTCTGTATTTTGTTGTGAAGGTTCTGTCTAAATTTTCACAAATTTGTGTTCTTATCAACATCATCACTATTCTGTCTTTGAGTGCAATCTATTGATAGTCTGAATCGTTGCTATTTTGAAATCTGATTTCATTGTGCTATTCCAAGTGACTTGTTACTCTTATCATCTTTATCTGTACTATCCTTATCCTGAGTTGTGAGAGAAGGTTCATTAACCTTGACTCAAGATTAGATTCATTTCTTCTCTCTCTCTCTCTTAGTTGGACTTTATCTCCTTTGTCATTTGGTCTTGGACTTAATCAACACTTTAGATATCACTTTAGCACCTGTCAGTCAATCAACTGATTCATCATACCTCCTCTTCAATCTTCTAAGAAAGTGCATCAACCCAAACTTACAATTTCTAAAAGAAAATGGGCTAAACCTTATGGTCCCAATGATGTGCAAGAAGAGATTCTTATGGAAGCTTTAGCAAAACAAATTGAAATGTTGATATTTGAAATTCTAGAATTAAAGGGGGAAAAGGATAGACAATCCAAAAAATACTAAGCAATCTCAATTTATCCTTTTCTATTTGATCATGATCAATCTAGTGGCTCCAAAACCCTAAAAGTTGTTGAAAACACCACGAAGTCTCCCTCCAAAGGGATTAGTAACCTCATGAAAGAAGAACCTTAGGTTAAACATGAGAGAGTCTTTACCCCTCTAGGACAATCTTGTAAATCAGCATTGGAAGAACTTCTTGAGAATGATATTATCACATTGCCTCAAGCTACATTACGTGGATTGAGATTCTTGAGTACCTATTGTGCATATCATCGACATAATGATCATAAAAATTCATCTTGCATGGAGTTGAAATATAAAATCCAAGATCTCATAGATGATGGCATAATCAAAGTGGAAAATCCTAATGATTCATCTAATCTCAAGCATGATCAAAATCATGAATCCATGTCTAGCAATAGTTCCCATATCACATCTAATTCTTCCACCATTCCTCCATCTCCTAAAGTTTCACCATCTCTACCAAGAAATGAGCCTAATGAGGACTAGGTTTACCCTCAGGGACTACCTCTAAAAGATATCCAAGCTAATAAGCATATGACTGCAAGTCTTTCTTAGGCTTCAATGATCATCGACCCAAAGCTTCCATGTGCTTCAATACTTATCATGCCTATTCCAAATGATTCTGCATTAGCATGTTAGGAATCCCTCATGTAGATCAAAACTCCTACCTGGTCATTAGAAGTGGCTCCATGTCAAGAGGGCAATCCAAAGTGTGAAGAAAAATATATCAATAATGATCAAGATCAAGACACCATCCATCCTTATCCAATGGTTGACCAAAGTCACATATCTCAAGAGTCCCAAGAAGATATCCATCCATCTCCCAAGCAAGATCAAGATATCCTTTCTACCTTCTCTAAGGAGCCTATTGAAAATCAAAAGAAAAATACCCTTTCTAAACCATCTAATGATCCTTGTCAGAGCATCCTATCATCTCCATGTCATACCCCTCCACCTCAAGAAACCATCATTCCTCTAAATCCCTTGCATAACAGTAAATCCCCTCAAGACTCAACTGCTCCTATCAAAATTTATCCTATCAAAGCTACTCATGCAGCTATTGATATAAAGGTGAATTCAAAAGAGAAGAGGCTTGGTCATATAGATCACTCTAAAGATGTTGATATCTCTTCCACACCTTATCTCCCTCCATTCAAATGTAACCGTGTACCTTCACTATCCTCCAAGTCCATTCTTGGTCCCTATATCCCAAAGCTGAAACCATCAAACGTTCTATCTTTATTGGGTCCTTATATCCCTCCATCCACCATGTCTATAACTACTAGCTTGTCATCCACTTACCCTATCCCCTATCAAGATTAACAAAGACATACATCCTTGAAATCTCCTTATCAACCCATCCATATAAACCAGTCATATCAACCCTATACATCCACAATTCCTAAGTCTTTTGGAAGAAATTTGGATGTACAACGAAGAAATCAAAAATTCAAGAATCCACATGCATATGTATTGGAAATACAATAATGGAAAAGCAAGATACTAAGAGGGGGGGTGAATTAGATCTTCAAAATTAAACACTTAAAACAAACTGATCCACATTCATACATAAATGAATCTAATTTAATCTTAGATAGCATCCACACAATGAAATAAGTAACACATAACACAATAACTTGGTAACCCAGAAACCCAAATAGGTAAAACTGGGGTGGGGATGACACCCACAAAATTCTCCACTATTGCAGTAATAAAGTGTACCTGTTAAGGTTACAATGTTAAATTACAAAATGTAATCTACCCTATGAAAGGTCTACCTAGTTAAGAGCTTAAGATCATTACAATCTACCTTGTTAAAGGATTTGAAACTTACAATGAAGTAAGCACTTTGTTAGGAGATTTAAGAAAGGTCTGCTAGACCCACTCTACTAAGAGATTTTCACTTGATACAATGATTAGAAAGTCTCAAGTATTGATCCCTAATTATGCACTCTGATGCTGATGATGGATCTCCTCTTTCCAGTACCTTCTATGATCTCATAATCTGATATAACATTACTCTATTGTTCACTATGTTATTTCTTTGCTTGATCTCTGCTTCTTAACAAAATAACCCTCTGTGCATTTCACTTCTAAAAATGCAGTCGCCACACACCACATACTTACTTACAAAATAGGGTTTAGAAGAAATCTAATATATCTGTTTAGATCTGATAGCGAGATCTAGATCAATGATCAAGATCTGATATCCATGCCTTGATGGTAAAACAATTAATGCTTACAATGAGTCATGCATTGGATAAAACAATTAAATGCATAACTAACTCCATATAAGAATATTAAATGCATACATTAGTCAGCCCAAAAAGCTTATACAAGTCGGCCAGATCACTTATCCTTGAAGTTTGTATCATTCTAGACATGTATACAAAAATTGTCCTGCTCGGCACTTAATATCTCTATGTCCTCAGCTCAGTAATGTAACTTGGCTCAGCAATGTAACTAGGCATACTGAAAACTGCTCGGCAATGTTGCTCGACCTTGCATAGTTTTAGCTTGGCCACAGTGATAGCCAACTAAAACTGCCTAGGTGAATGACTAAGTGTTGGTCACTAATCATCAACAGAACTTAGAGATTAGCAATCTCCCCCTTTGATATTAGTGGAAAAAACACTTATCATTACTTCCATTCAATTTATCAAAATATTTCCTAAGTATACAAAGTACTCCCTCTAGGAATATACTCAGAGAAATTCATACAAAAAGTTTACATGCCTTCAAAATTTATATACAAGTGTACCTGTTTTGTACTGATGTATCCTTTCATACTTCCTTTCCAACTTCCTTACTAAATTCCCCCTTGTTTTTGTCACTGATTGCTAGTGGGGTTAAGTTGTACTTATGCAAAAATTGTTTATGAAGCTGCAAGGTGGATTCAAATGTAGTATCCCATCTTTCTTTTGCAATCTTCATAACTTCCAATTTTATTTCTAGCTCGGCAGCTAGACTCACTAAACTTTCTGCAGTTGATAGATTTGCACTGCTCTGTGGTAACTCCTTTGCTTTTGAGAGTTCCTTCTGTATTACCTCCAAGTGAGGCAACAAGCTTGTCTGAATATTTATCAACTTGGCCCTTATTCGACCATCTTCAGCCATAAGCTTGACTATTCTCCTTTATGTATTTATCAACTTATTAAAATGTAAAGAACTAGATGTAGTATCTTGACCCAAAGTAGTACCAGTTGATCTCAAATCTAACTATAGCTTCTCAAAAAGCTGTAGATTATCCTTTGTGAAGATTTCAACATCACATAATTTCCTATACAAAGAATAAATATTTGCTGGAACTTTCTCTAAAGTTTCTACAAGAATAGAAATTTCAACCTGTTTAGTTGCGATCTCTTCTGAGATTTTCTCTAGAACTTTGCTCTCAAATCTTCTTCGAGACCATTGTAGAAGCTTCTCATTGCTATCAATGTCCTCATCTATTACTTTTTGTATGATGTTGACTAGCTGATCAATGATTGTAACTTAAGGTGTTTCATCCTCTAAATCAAAAGCCTTTGCAAATATGTCTTTAATGTCATGCAACACCTGCTTTTTCTTTGGTTCTATCTTCAACTCTTCCTGTCTCTTCTTCCTCTTAAGCAATTCTTGAAGAGTCCCTATTTTTTCAAAAGATAACTCATTGGGATTCCATTGTGGAATTACAATGACTTCATCTAATGTTACATCTAAAATCAGAGACTTCTTCTTCAAGACTTTCTTCTTCTTCAATTCTGGAGAACTTATGCTCAGCAGCATAATATCTTTTCCTTTGACAGTGTCAACATCTAATGCCTCCTTCAATTCTGTCAATATTGTTTGGGGGTTTGGCATACTCCTAGTTTTGGAACCAGTGGGAGTGGATGATGCAGAGTGTGGTAGATCAACCAACACTTTCATTGCCTCTACTTCTTTAGGCTTAACAACAATACCTATTATTTCTACTCCACTATCTAAAATTGTCTTTACAACCTCTAAAATAGGTGGATTCTGAGAATTTACCTCTTGTTCATTTGTTTGTTGTTGTCCTTCACCTTTATGATCACTGCCAACTTCAATTATTTCCTCAGATGCTATGGTCTTTCCTTCTTCTGTATCAGTTTCCTTAATAGGCAAGTCAGTGTCTTTACCACTCGGCATCTCTTTTTCCTCAGCATTCAAATTGCTTGGATCATCAACTATATAACCCATAGGACTGTCTGCAATCAGATCAACAGAGTTTGTTGCATCTAATGCATCTTTGGTCTTGTCCTATTCAGTGGCAATTTGCTCTTGTGTTACCTGTGGTTCAGGGGTATTCTTGACTTCAACTTCTTCTGTCTTTTTCTCGGATGTCCCTTCACTAGATTTCTTATCTTTTGGAATGAGTAGTCCAAAGATTTCTTTCCAAATCCTTATGCTTTGTTGTACTACACTTTCAATGCCATTTTTTAGAACAACATAGCCTCTGAGTTTAGGAACAAATCTGCTATTGTACTCCTCAATGAAGTTGACTCTTTGTTTTGAGGTGAGCTTAGGTATTACCTTGGCTAGTGTTCCTTCCCTGATCTGTCTTTCAATGGCAAGTGCAAATTCCCATTTTCTTGATAGAAAACCATAAAGTTCATCTAGCACATGATTTCCTATCTCTATAGGAGTTAATTTGAAAGTACTCATCATGTCCAAGAGTGCTTCCTGTACTTTGTGCCTATCTGCTATTTTCAACTTTTCATACTTAATGAACTTAAATGTTGGTAACCCTGCTGAATTCCTTAAAGTATCACATACCTCATCAATACTTGCTGGTTTCTTGAATTGATCTTTAGGTATGTTGTTGGGTTCATCAGTTTCTATCTTCTCCTCATCACTATCTGTTCCCAAATTTAGTCTTCTTCTTGGTCTCCTTGCTGGCTTACTCGGCTCAGTCTTAGGAGCAATCTCTGCTTCCTTTCCAGAACTACTTTCTGCAACTTTCCTTTTACCATATACTTTTTTTTTCACTTCTACTAGGGAAGTAACAGTAGATTCTCTTGTCCTTGGATGATTAGCTGCAGGAGGTGTAATCTTAGGTTTAGCTTTGCTTTTCTTGGTTACTATTACAATTGATGGTTTCTTGCCCTTAGCTTTCTTAGTAACCTCTTCTGATGCACTGACTTCCTCCTCTATAGAAATATCCTCACCTAGTCCAGTGGTCAGGCCTAGAGGTGCATCCTTAGGTTCTTCATCACTACCTAAGCCAACCATTTTCTTGAGATTTTTCACAATCTTCTTTCTTTTTCTCTCCATAGTTCCTTCATTTAAACTTCTAGAAATTTTAGCCTTAGCTTCATCAAAAATTTCAAATCTCTCTATTGTAGTGTTAATTTCCTTGGCTAGGAGTGCAGTGATGGAAGCTGATGCTTCATCACCATTGATTTCATATGGAAAGGGTTCTAAGCATGTTACCCTAGGAGTCACTGCCTTGATATAAGTATTATCTGTATCAACTAGAAAATAGATTTCCTCATAGTGCTTCTCCACTAGTGACTTAGAAATCCTAGTCCTTAATCTCATTCTCTTCTTGAATTCTACAAAATAGCTTCCCATAATGCTATTGAAATTTCTCCCTAGTTTCTCATTGCATTCACTAATCTGAACTGTTATGGGCCTATCCTTTTTCCAAACAATATTTCCGAGTGTAGGAAATGTATCTTGAATGTAGAAGAATATACAGACTAGTAAGGAACCAAACTTACATGATGAGCTCTTAGCCTTTCTGATTGATGCTAGGTTCTTGAATAACTATGTCATCTGTAGCTTGGAAAGATCATATGTGTGACTCTTCTTCACAATTTTCCATGTCTGATCAACTGTTGTACAAGGAACACTATCCAATCTGCTGGACTGATAGAACTTATGTGCTATAACCCTTACTCCAAAATCAAGTTCTAGGTTAGTAATTGTAGAGATAGCCATACCTCTATTATTCCATACTACTCCAGTGTTCAATGTAATCTCTTCTTTACTATTATCCCTCATGGTTTGTTTTCCATTTACTACAAGATATCCAATCACTCAATGAATCATGCTTTTGGTGATCTTGACTGGTCCATTATCTAACCACATACACATGTCATGAACTCGGCTAAGGATAACTTTTATCCATTCATCTTTGAAACCTTGGGGAAGATCTAAGGCATGAGTTAACCCTTTTTTGGCTAGATGTTTGAATTCTACCTTCAGAACTCCATTTTCACACAATTTACTATAGGATTTCCTCAATTAACTATCACCTGCTTCTCCAATTTTAACCATATAACATGATTGTATATCATGAATCATAAGTACCTTTGGTGGAATGGATGATAGGGCTCCCATTAAATCACTCTGAATTGCACTTTTAGGTATGGCTCAAAAGTTGAGAGGTTCACACTCATCACTCCGTATCAACTGAATTTGTTCTGGTTCTGTCTCCATACTCTTAGCTGGTGCGAAAGAACTTGCAGCCATAATTTTGAAATTAGGGTTTTGAGAGATGTAAAACAGAGTACCTCGGCAAGTAGCTCTTCACACTATTCACTATTCATTGTTCACCTTAGGATTGCCGATGGCATGTTGGTAAAATCTTTGATGCTAAACTCAGTTAAGATCAACTTTGCAAATTACTTCAATTGCTCCGTTAACCAGTAAAAATCACAAGGTAAAAATGAAATGTTGAATGTTTACCCTTTATAAGCTTCAAAGGGTAAAGGTAGGTGAGCATTCAATGTTCTACCCATTGAGTTAGTGCAAGGTAGCTGTCCTCAGCTTTAACACAACTTGCATCCCACTTGGCTCACTACACTCGGCCTTCACAAAATTTACTCAGCCAACAAAACTCGACACTCACTAAAGAACTCGGCTTTAGTGTCCATGAATAGTACTCAGCACCTATTAGTACAGTTGACTCATCTCGATATTTGTCTTCAAAAATATGTCCTGGTGCATCTTAGCATATGAAAATGTGGACTTTTGTACATTTTATGTTAGGAACTGATGTAAGATAAGAATTTTAAATATAGTTCCTTACATACCTCTTTCTCTTAGTTGGAGATGATGTGATCACCTGATCCATTGGATTGGGTAACCTCGGCTTCATTAGCTTCACTACTGCATGGTTCAGAATTCTTAACCCATGTCTTGTTCATCTGTTCCCTTATTTTCTCAACAGTAGGAGCTGGTACTCTAGTCTTGCAATATTTCCTTGTATGACCAATTTTCAGACAACTATGACAAACTAGGCTTCCATTCATCCAACTTTTAGACATACCTTTGGAATGTGTCATTATGCAGTTTTCTAGAACATCTCCATACTCACCATAGTAATGACAACTATGCCATGTATTGTAATCCCAATTTTGAGTATTGCCTTTTCTTGGTGATTTCTCTTGTACCTTTGATGTCCACTGCTGTTTACCTTTAGATCTACAATCTTATGCTCTATGACCATATTTGTGATAGTTATAGAAATTACCATTGAGTCTAGGTGTTTTTCTTGCCTTTGCCTTACATTCACGTCCTTGATGTCCAAACTTATTATAGTTAAAGCAGTAACCATTAAAGTTAGTTTTTGGATTGGACTTACCATTCTTTCTTCGATAAATGTTTGTTGTATGACTTGGTTTCCCATAGTGGTGAGGAATAGGTTTGTTGTTTCTCAACTTTGCATGCCTTCTTTTACCTATCTTGGATGATTCTCCATCTTCAGTGGTTGTATGTTGTATAGTGTAACCTAATCTAGAAGAATCTTTAGGTCTTCTTGATGCTTCCACCAGTTGTTCAAAGTAGCTCATAGCTACACTTAGATCATTCACTCTATTATTGATTTCTTTCTCAGATCTCAATTCATCTTTCAATTGACTGTTCTCAGACCTAAGATTAACAATCTCCAAGTCTTTCCTGCTGATCTCCTGATTCACAAGTAGTATTTTATTTGCCATGTACACTTGATTGACTGTCATTGTTTGCACATCACGTGTTCTTTCATCAAGTCTGGTAGTCAGCATTCTCTTGTCTTCTTCTATCATAGCCTTGTCATCTTTGGCTTTCTTTTTCTTTTCAACAACTTCACACATTCTTATTGATTGGGCTTCTTGTTCCTTTTTCAAGTTTTTGACTTCTTCACATAGTGCACTATTCTTTTCCAGTAGATCTGCTATTGATGCATCGCTCTTAGTAGAATCTCCATTCTAAAATAGATTTGTGGTGTCCTCTTCCTGATAATGAGTGTCATTCATCTGCTTGGCCAGATCTTTCCTTTCAGCCAAGGAATTCTTTAATTCTTGTCTTGTAGTCTCAAGTTGTTGTAGTGCTAGCTGAATATCAATCTTTTGATTCTCAATGAATTTTCCCATCTTGTAGATCTCCATCTCAAGATCTATATTCTCAAGATGATTATAACCTTTTTGAGAACTAAGCTCTGATACCAATTGTTGGAAATACAATAATAGGAAAGCAAGATAGTGAGAGGGGGGGTGAATTAGATCTTCAAAATTAAACACTTAAAACAAACCGATCCACATTCATACATAAATGAATCTAATGTAGTCTTAGATAGAATACACACAATGAAATAAGTAACACATAACATAATAACTTGGTAACCCAGAAACCAAAATAGGTAAAAATGGGGAGGGGATGACACCCACAAAATTCTCCACTACTAAAGTAATAAAGTGTACTTGTTAAGGTTACAATGTTTGATTACAAAATGTAATCTACCCTGTGAAAGGTCTGCCCGGTTAAGAGCTTAAGATCATTACAATCTACCTTGTTAAAGGATTTGAAACTTACAATTAAGTAAGAAATCTATTAGGAGATTTAAGAAAGGTCTACTAGAACCACTCTATTAAGAGATTTTCACCTGATACAATGATTATAAAGTCTCAAGTATTAATCCTTTGTTATGCACTTTGATGCTGATGATGGATCTCCTCTTTCCAGTACCTTCTATGATCTCATAATCTGATATAACATTACTCTATTGTTCACTATGTTATTTCTCTACTTGATCTCTGCTTCTTAAAAAAATAACCCTCTGTGCATTTCACTTCTGAAAATGCAGTCGCCACACACCACATACTTACTTACAAAATAGGATTTAGAAGAACTCTGATATATCTATTCAGATCTGATAGCGAGATCTAGATCAATGATCAAGATTTGATATCCATGCCTTGATGGTAAAACAATTAATGCTTACAATGAGTCATGCATAGGATAAAACAATTAAATGCATAACTAAATCCATATAAGAATATTAAATGCATACATTAGCTAGCCCAAAAATCTTATAAAAGTTGGCCAGATCACTTATCCTTGAAGTTTGTATCATTCTAGACATGTATACAAAAAATTTCCTGCTTGGCACTTGACTGTCTTTCGCTCGGTGCTTAATATCTTTGTGTCCTTCTCAGCTCGGCAATGTAACTCAACTCGGCAATGTAACTAGGCATACTGAAAACTGCTTGGCAATGTTGCTTGGCCTTGCATAGTTTTAGCTCGGCCACAGTTATAGCCAACTAAAACTGCGTAGGTGAATGACTAAGTGTTGTTCACTAATCACAACAAAAATTAGAGATTAACAATATGAAGATCACTATGTCGCATCTAATCGACACGTGACTACAAAGAAAAAGGAAATATTCAAGAGACCACAAAGGTCCACTGAGAAAAGAATAATATCAAAGCAAATATGGGTTCCTAAATCTGTCATGGAAGAATTGCATTCTAAATCTGAGCAAAGAATAATATTAAAGAAAATATGGGTTCCTAAATGCATCATGGATGAATTGCATTCTAAATCATCCAAAAGCAAAGGAAAATCAAAAGCTCTGTGGATTCCCAAGTCTCTTCTAGAGGACTTGGATACAAAAAGAAAATCTAAAGTTATGTGGATTCCCAAGTCTCTCTTAAAAGGCTTGAACAAAAAGGAAAAGTCGGATTTGGCATCCAAGCTTCCAAATTGTTTCACTTCATCTGCATCTAAACATCTCCCATCTTCTAACTCTATTTTGGGTCCTTATGTCCCAAAATCCATTACCTTGAATGCTTCATCCTCTTTGTCATCCATCTTGGGTCCTCGTATACCAAGATCCATATCCACTCATACATCAAAGCCTCAAACTATTCCATCCACTTTTCCTTCATCCGTCCACTACCCTTCAAGGCCTGTTTCAATTTTGATCTTATCACCATTTCCATCTACCCCTACACAAAATTTTCAATACCCTATCACATATCCTTCCATCCCTATTACCAATCCATCACATAAATCCTTGGCTACCATCTCCCTTATCGTCCATATCATTCTTCTTTACCATCACCCTATCACCATCTTTGAGCATAATTTCAGTGGCCTTGGCTTATCATATAATATCTTTCAAAGGAGCACTATCTAAAGAGAAAGAAGCTTAAGTTCCTTCAAAAGTTCAAAAATACAAAAAAAATAAAACAAGAAATAAATAAATAAAGTACCTTGGTGAAAACTTGGTAAATAGGCACCTTGGTAGCAAAAGTAAAGATAAATCAATCCATCCTATGGTGAAAACCACTTCTTGTGGTGCCTTGGATAAGTACCATGATGAAAACCTAGAAAACAGGCGTCATGCATAATTCCTCTTACTTGCACTCTTGAATTGGGGGTATTTTCTTTCTAGGTCATCTTATCCATCATATCTTACATCTAGCTAGCCCGTGAACATCAATGTTCCTTCTACTGATCTTGAAAAGGCTGAGCCTATCCATGAACACATGTATCCTGACATGCATTATCCTTTCCATGAGCCTATTCACTTTCTCTCATCCACAGTACCCTATCATGATCTTTCTTATCCCAAGCCTATCCTTCCTATCTTTGAGCATTCCTACCATAATCCAAAACATCCACTTATACCCTTCATCACCCCTTATCGTAATTTCACTATCATAGCTATATCCCATCACTACCCTATCTAATTGACCCATTGGTCTTGATCAAAATCAAAAAAAAAAAAAGTTCTTAGAAGTCTCTTGACATGTCCATTATTTTGGACCACATGCTTTTCATGACATCGGGTCATTATCTTATATGTTATCCAACACTACTCCATGAGCCTACATTGCTATATTATTTTTTCCCTAGCTTGGGTAATCTTGAGGAGACTATCTTTGAGGGTTTCATTCACCCTCTTCATCCATAATTGTATGTTTGCCTCATCCATTAGCTTTCTAATCCATCTGCAATGACCTTTACCTTGCTAGACATTGGGGGAAAACGAATATGATCATGCTTGAGATCAGTTAATCTCTGAAAAAATCTAAAAATTGGAAAAGGTCCTTAAAAAATGACCATCTCAGTGAAAACCTAGCAATAGGCACCTTGATGCATCAATCAAAAAATTGAAAAAAAAAAGGAAAAATACAAAAAAAGACAAAAACATCAAAAATTTGAAAAAGAAGAAAAAGGATGGCAACACAAACATGCTTACCAAGTTTTCAATGATCACATCATCAAGCAAGACCCCATCACTTGGGGCATCTCAACTTCATCGCATCACATCAAGTTAATTTTATCATAAATCAAAAGCAACCCAATCAATTGTCTTATACAGTGATGGATACACTCAAAACCAGACAAATCGGTCTTAGATGAGTCATTCATTTCTGAAACCAGGCACATTGATCAAATTGACTTCATCACTTCAAATCAAGTCAATTTATACTAATAGCATCTCTACCAAGTAGGTGAACACCTGGTAAACAGGCACCTCTTGTACTCAGCACTCCATCTATCAATACTCGGTGTTGGCATCAATCCTTTTCTTTAGTTTGTACATAGCTTTCATTCACTTTCATGACACTTTGGTTCTTCTGAGAACCCTCCTAGCTTGAATCTGATCTAGAGTCATAACCTGGGGGTAATCAAATTGGATTTTTCCTCACAGTATGAGTCAAGTCAGTCATTATTGTTTGCTACTAGGGGCATGGGTCCACAAATTATATCAGATCTTTGGATTACACCAGAGTCAGTAATCTTGTCACATCTAAAGGACAACTTGCTACTAATGCAAACAGGTGTTTCTCAACACCCTAATCAATAGTGTTTCTTAAAACTATCTTTGGGCACATTTGTGTTTCTTAACACACATTGGATACCGTAAACATAAACACCAGATCAATAGAAATAAAAAAAAATGCACTCACAAGCACGATAGTGTTTCTCAACACCTCCTACATATACACATCCAAAAACAGTGAAACTGGCTGAAGTGTATTGACCTTCTCTTTGTATGTTGTCTATTCTCATTGATTTTCATCAATATTTTCTTTGTCTACTTCTTGTTGGTGTGGGTCCAATGATCCTACAACATCAACTAAATAGGGTGTATGTGGTAAGAGCTCCTACATTAAGGTGGAAAAGCCTCACATCCCTCGATCCTATTTATTTATACACCAAGTTGAGGTCAGAACTATCTACTTGACTGTTATTGCTTTGCTTGTTTTATGCAAGATCGCACTCATGGTTATCTCAGCTTTGAATGCCTCGATACTGGTGTACTCTTACAACATCAACTAGAAACAACGTTCAGGTCATCTTGGATTTTTTGTCTTGATGCTTACGTTAGTTTCTCATATCTTATCCAATGAAAGTGATATTCATATTCTTATGGTTGCAATGGCATCAATAAGGATTGTATCGACTCTGATGTTCCAAAAATGGTCAATGATGAAAATTTTCAATGCTAAAAGTTCAGTGACTATACCTTTGGTTGCATTCATCTTAGTCTTGCATCTGCATGGTGTTGAAATCTACATAATATTGATATCTCTCTCTAATGTGAATGATCTGAGGTTCTTATCGATCAATCTTCCTTTTGTCAAGTGGTTAGTTGTGTGTAAATATGACACTCCTTGCTAATTCGACTATCCTGATTCCATTTTTAGGATCAAAATCAAAATCTAAAATTGACCGCTTGCACAGCCAATAGAAATCTCTCATGTTTTTCTTCTAATCAATCCATGTATCATACTTTTAGTCAATCTTGGTCAAACATCACCTCCCATCATGTACACATTTTGTCCTAACCGCTTGGGACCTATTTCTAATCGGATCAACTTCTTCTTGCATCATTTTGTTATCAATCAATTTGCTTCTCATCACTGGGGCACCTAGCCATATTTTAATTTTGCTCCCAAGGGGGTAGGATCAAGACATCAACATTCCAGTGATTACATCCTCAATCAAAACCCCATCGCTTGTGGCATCTCTGCTTGATTGCATCAAATCAAGTTGAGATCATCTTAAATCAAAGGCAACCTAATCAACGGTCTTATACAGTTATTAATATTTTTGAAACTAGACAAGATCAGTCTTATACGGTATATTCATTATTGAAACTAGATACATTGATCAAATTGGCTTCATCGCTTCAAATCAAGTCAATTTTCTTGCTAATCAAATCTCTTAACGGTAATCAATTTCATCGCTTCAAATCAAACTGGTTATTCATTCAAACCAATCAAAAGGTTTAAGAGTTCCTGACAGATGTCCATTTTCATCACTTCAAATCAACCTAAGCATTTTTTTTATATCTTTTGATCAATCTTCATCCAATCAAGCTCGAAGTCAGTCTTCTTCAAAAGAATAGTTTCATAGCTTCAAATCAAACTATTCTAGGTCTTTTCTTTAACAATTCTTTGAATTAATGCGCTGATCTCACATCAATTCAAAGAGGGGAAAATGTAATCACCTAAAAATGGTCATCTAAACCCTAGACCCCCAATCTCAAATGATTAATCAAGAAACCCTAGTCTTGATTATTCTAAGTCCTAAATCAAATAGGCAATTCATCAAATTCAAACTGACCTAACCTAAACCCTACGTCCTAATCAATCATTGTACTTGATTAATTAATTAATCCCTAAAATCATAATAGATTGGAAAATAAACCATATGTTAATTATTTAATTGATATTCTGATATATTAATTAAATAAAATTACTAAATTTTCAATTAAATAAAAAGGAATTAAACTAATATGCATTCAAAATCATTTAAATTATTAAAAATGCATATGACAACATCAAATCTAGTCAATTGATTTATCATTTTGGAAACAATCCAGTTCCACTTAGTTAACTGATTCTCCACTGTCTATCATTTTGGAAACATTTCAGTTAACTGAGAACTGAATATGGAAGTTTCTAGAAAGACTGATTAGTCAGTTCAGTCAACTGACTCTTTCGACCAATCACATGGCTTGCACATGGATTGTGCTTCGTCAAATTGAATCTAAGCCACTCTTTTCTTTCAATCTCGACCGTCGACTCGAGAGATATTTCTATAAAAGAGAAACCCTTTTTCCTTCATAGGGATCCCAATTTTGCATCATTATTATGCAGTTTTTATGTTTTAGCATTGTTAGCATTAATCATTTAGCTTTAATTGTTTTTACTTTTAAGCATGCAAACAATCTAACTTAGAGCACACTTTGAATTTGGGTTTTAAAATGAATCTTACACACTTCAATTTGGTGCTTTAAAATTGAATCTCTACGTAGATTTGATTAACAACAAATTTGCATCCTGCATTATCATTTTAGATCATTTAGATTAAATCCTTTGTTTAGGTTATCAGTGTAGTCACTGAGTTTGCGATGACTTGAGAGAAAACTCATACTCCTGCCTACTAGAAGGCAATGGGTCATTGTCGGTTAGTGTAGATTTTTTATTCATATTTTGTATTGTCTAACCCACTAACCACGTAAAGACTTTATTGAAGTGTGTGTGTTTGTGTTTGCAGCTTGCAGGTATCGACCATAATTCACGCATACACATGCATGTTTAAAAAACAAATTTATTCCAAAAAGACATAACTATAATTCCAAAATAAGTAATCTAGCATCTTCATCCAAGCGTAGCATATTTAAGTGTTTCTCACCATAAAACAGGTTTGGTGGCAACATACCACATAATAGAAAATACAAGTTAAAGTATATAGAAAATTGTGATGAAAACAAGGAAAATATCCTATTAAAAGTTGTCCTAGGGCTTCTAAAGTATGGCATTTATATGCCCTATCATTTTTGCCCCCTACAAAGATTAATGCTTGTCCTCAGGCACTGAAACATTCCTGATATTTTCAAGAACTTGAAGATCCCCTTCTTGCATCTCACTAGTCATGGAGGTGCCTACACACCAGTAATAACCATTGGTGTGCTCCATTTTAATTTTTATACTCATTTCTAGTTGTCCATCTACTTCATTGTCAATACAGCTATATAGTGGCCATAGGAGAAGAGGGGGTTGGAAGGAAAGTGGAAGCCACTTCTCAGGCCGAGGTTGCCTGCCCAGGCATATGTACCATTAAACTCTTTGTACTGCAACACTTAAGTTGATAAGGTTGTGAGGTTTAGCCTTCTTTAATGCCATTGGTAATCTTTCCCATCTTTGTCTCAATCCTTCTGCTACCTTATTTCCATCTGATAAGGAGAGCTTCTCAAATGTTGCAAATACCTCTTCCCTATTATTTAGTATCCTCTTTCGGTGGGTAGAGTCTTTCATTCCATATACTATCTCCATCCAATCACAATAAAACCTACAGGGACTACCACTTTCTGGTCGTAAGGGAAGTGTAATAGTTTGTTCAACTCCCCTATATTTTCTTAATTGTTCCCCATAGTTGATCTCATTACTGGACCAAGAGAGTAAAGCGGATAGGTAGATATCTCCAACAAATAGCAAAGGATTCCAATCAGTATCAGAGGGAACAACATAATTATGCAAGTAGATTTCACATAAAAAATTACAAATGCAATATGGTGACTGGTCATATGCAGCCACAAACTCCTGTGGTGATTCTATGCTTGTACGTAGATCCTGAAGGATCCTCGTCCATTTATACATGAGAAATTGTTCTTTCAAGCACAAAGAATAGACCCTAGGAGGTGGTCTTCATTCTATCAATTGTGAAATTAGATTTTTAATCGAATCTAAATTTCTTTGTAGGAATTGTACCTCTTGTTGTTTCCTACCTAGTTCCCTTTGTAACCTATCCTTTTCCAGCTCCCACATTGACTTTTCATATTGTATTTGATTAAAATAGTCAATGGAAAGGGAGTGAAGTGTTACCTAACTCTTTTTAATTGGATTAGTTGAACTGACTTGCTCTATTGTTGTGACTATGTCTGACCCATCAATGGGTAATTCATCTGGGGTTGGAACTAGGTCATCTTTCCCTTGATCAACCTTTGGCTGTGAAGAAGGCATATCTGCAGTTTCGGCATGTTTTGTCTCTATGCATGGTGTTTCCATATTCACTATTTTTGTGTCCCTTTCCTCGATTGTAGGATCTATTTCCATGATGTCCAGACATTCTGTTCATGGGCTTCCTGCTTGTGGTTGTTCTTTTAAATATTCCTCAATTGGATCTTTAGGAGATGACCTAGTCATCGCAGGTGAGTCCATTTTTTTTCCTGTCATGTGCTCAAATGACCACTTCATTGTGGAGGAGTTCCCATAGATGCAAAAAAGCACTTTTGTGATGTCTTTTGTTTCTTTAGAGGCATGGTTGTAGGAGAAACAAGTTTTTCTGATAAAATAAGAGTTTCTTCCTCGACATCTACAGCTATCTTTTCCTTTCCCTTCTCTTTCCTCTGGGCACTTTGTTTGTCTTGTGGGGTCTGCAAATCCAAAGAACCCTCAATTTTACTGCTCCCTAAGCTAGGGTTTAGATTACTGGAAGTTTTTTTCTTTGTTTCATCCCTTGAAGAAGAGGGAATTTTATGTATCATCTCTAGAATAATGGTTTCATCCTTATCAGGTGCATCCTCCTCTGGGGAATTTTATTATGTTGCTTGTAATCCATGTTGTGACCCTTCTCCTCATAACTATACATGGGGTTTGGTGATAAATTCATCCCATGTCATAGGAGAATTATCCCGTAAAGATCTCTCTACCAAGATTTTTACCAACCCGTGGTGAGTAGCTACATTCAATTTCCCCTTCCTAACTTCTATTGAGCTCAATTTTAACAAAGAATACAGGAAATTAGGTACATTGACAAGACATCCATGCCGCAAATGACTCAACAATTTGAAATGCACAACATGCAAGTATGAAAATCACCATTCACAAGTAATTTACCTTATCACATGGACAGCCAATCGAGAGTAATCTTCTGGAAGAGATGTTCTCTTTGCCCCCTACTTACTAGTCTCCAATGCAATGTCTATGGGTAAGGATAACTCATCCCTATCCACTCATACATCATGTTCATGTAGAAAAAATTCACCCATAGCAAGAAGTCCTAAAACCTCCACAATTCATTCTTTTGAAGCTTCAACCCTTAATTCCTTTACATAGGCAACTCCATTGCTATAAGTGTGCAAGAATTGCACTATCACAACTTCATTGTAACAATAGAGACTGACAAAATACATAAGCTAGGCCACCTAGTTAAAGACTTGGACACTTTCCTAATCCTGCAATATGGATGAGTGATCCTCTGGCTCATGGCGTATTGGTTGCCCACCCATTGTTACCAAAAAAATTTGTAACCCAAAAAATCAAATCACTTGACATTTCCTCTGCAGCTAAAAATGGATTTTTAAAAATTATGTTCTTTGTATCTTTAATAACAATTATTTCCTCTTATATCACTCTATATTTCACCTAAGCTTAAGGCTGAATAAAGCTAGATAAATGCTTGGTGTGGTTTTCTCGGGATTATAGCAGAGGAGAAGTTTGAAAAACCAGAGCTAGAAATATGAGTTGGGTTTTTGAAAAATTAAAAACTAAAAACTTAGCAGAGAATTTTAGCAGAGAATTTCATGCTCTTTGGGATCATCACATCAATCAATGGAAAAATGACTGCACAACACTGTTTAAGCAAGGGTTCTTATGGAAAACATGAGTTAACAAACTGCCCCCCATGAAAATTATGACGGGTGTCCTCACATGTGTGGTTAGAAAGTACAACAACACTTAGATGAAGCACTAATATTAATTACAATGAAATGTATAATAATGTCAAATGAAATATAAAAATTTTCCAAACAATAAATGAAGGCATACCTAGAGAGTAATCATGAATAAATGCCAAAATTTGGAAAGATCAGATGAGCATGCGGAGCGAAAAGTAATGAGTGTTATAATAATGATGGGACGCGTAAGTGAAAATGGTAGAAAAGGTTGATGGAATGTGATGTGATGGTGACTTTATTTTGGAAAGAGATATTTTCGTGGGAAATGAAAATTTGATTATGACTATTTTGGAGTGAAGTCAAAGAGACGATCGAAGTGAAAATTCTCCTCCATCGGCTGCAAGAAAGTTTTCAGTTGCAGGAGGTCCATCAGCTGCAGGAGTGTCTTTAGGTGGAGGAGGTCCATCAGTTTTAGGATTGTCTTTAGGTGGAGGAGTTCCATCAGCTACAGGAGTGTCAACTATGGCAGGATGAAATTAAAATTGCCACAGGAACTCTACTTTAGTGGTTTGTTTATGGTACAGATGGAGTCTGTGACCATTGACCAATAACTTGAAGCGGACATGGTCAATTGTAGATAATTAGACTGCACCATTAGAAAAAACTTTTTCAACCTCATAAGGACCAAGCCAACAAGTTGTAAGCTTACCTTGATTCTCTTGAAACCGGGAGTCATATAGAAGTGCTCAGTCACCAGGAAAAAACCGTATATTTCATATATGTGATTCATGACATTTCCTTCATTGAAGCTGAACCAACTCTTTGTTCGATAAAGATTCCTTGCAGATCTCATCTAGATAGTAAGCTAAAGGATCCTTTCTTGCTAAGCTACAGGAAGATTTAAGTTTAACTGTAATGTTGTGCGTAAAGTTGTATGCTCAAATTCTATGCGCATTACAGAAATCTTTCCATACACCAACTCAAAAGGTATAAATCATGTACGGATTTTCCATGTGGTGCAGTAGGTCCACACAGCTTCCTATAATTAGCTACTCTAGTCTTTTTTGTGCAACTAAATTGTCTTAGTTAGGATGGCTTCAATCTCCCTATTGGTGATCTTGACCTGACCATTTGCCTAGGGATGATATGGAATAGACTTCTTGTGGAAATTTTTGTATTCCTCTATAGGGGCGGTGATCAGATTAGAAGTAAACTGAGCTCCCTGATCTATGACCAGTTCCTATGGAACACCATACCTAGTAAATATTTCCACATAAAAAAATTGTTCAACCCGGTTATCCCTTGCATGCTTCATAGCCCGCACTTCCACCCATTTAGTGACATAGTCAGTACAAACCAAAATGTACTTGAGTTTTCATTTGATGGGGGATGAATTGGTCCCATAAAATCTATTCCCCATTTATCAAATGGATTGACTATTACCTGAGGAAATAGAGGCATTTCATCTAATTTGGTGGGTCATCCCATCCACTGACATCTATCACACTTGCGAGTATAATTGGTTGCATATTTATAGAGAGTGGGCTAGTAATAGCCAGCATTAAGTATCTTCATGGTTGTATGTTTGGCCACAAAATGGCCACCATAGGGTTGATCATGGTAGACATGAAGGATATGATATGTCTCATCCTCATGAATACACCTTCTTAGGATCTAATCGGGTCCAGTGTAGAAGAGACAGTCAGCCAACCAAGAAAAATTGAAAGTCTTCTCAATTAATAACCTCTTTTCCTTGGAAGAAAAGTGTGGTGGTACCTTTTAAGTAACCAAATAATTGGCAATGTCACCATACCAGGGGGTATGATTGGAAATAGAAAATAGGTGGTCATCTGGAAAGCTATCATCGATGACATGTGGGTCATCATCATTTTGTAATCTGGATAGGAAATTAGCCACTACATTTGTTTTTCCTTGTTTATCCACTATCATGATGTCAAACTCTTGTAGCAATAGGAGCCATCTGGAAAGCCTACCTCTAATAGCAGGCTTGTTTACCAAATACTTGATGGCTGCATGATTAGTATGCACAAATATTGGGTAACAAGTTATGTAGTGGAAAAACTTGTTCAGTGCATAAATCACAACCAGAAGTTCCTTTTTAGTGACTGTGTAGTTCAACTCTGCGCCTTGTAAATTATTGCTTATAAAGTAGATGGCATGCTCCACTGGTCCATCTTTCTACCTGAGGAAAGTGCCTACAGCATGGTCAGAGGAATCTGTGTGTATATGGAATGATAATGCCCAAATAGGTCCTCTGAGAATTGGAGCCTATCTAAGTATAGTCTTTAGCTACAAGAAGGATTCATCACAAGATGTTGTCCATATGAATTCTAAATCCTTTGTGAGAAGGGAGTACACGGGCCTTGCTAATTTTTTGAAATCCTTAATGAACCGCCTGTAATAACCAACATGCCCTAGAAAGTTGTGAACATCCTTCTGTCTGGCGAGAGTAGGTAGGTTCATGATGACTTCAGTTTTCACTGGGTTCACTTGTATTCCCTTGGCAGAGATGTAGTGACCTAACACCACACCTTCCTACATCATCATGGAGAATTTCTCACTGTTGAGGGACAAATTATGCTCCTTACAACTTGTAAGAACTCTGCCCAAATTGACTAATTCTTCCTCATAGTTTTCCCCATAAGTTGTGAAGTCTTCCATGTATATTTCCATGCAATCATGGGATATATTAGCAAAAATGTTGATGACCGCTCACTGGAATGTAGTTGGAGCATTATAGAGGCCACAAGGAAGTACAGAGTAGGCAAACCTTCCCAAAGGGTAAGTGAATTTTGTTTTCTCCTGATCTTCAGGAAGGATCCTGATCTAGTTGTAGCCACTATATATGTCCACGAAAGAAAAGTAATGTTTTCCTACTAGTGTATCTAGAACTTGGTCTATAAATGGGAGGGGGAAATGGTCCTTCCTGGTGGCATTGTTAAGTTCCCTATAGTCGACACATACTCGCCACTTTCCTCCTTTCTTTGGGGGGTAAAAGTACAAACCTGTATCACACTTTTATAAAGGAAAAGGCCCACAGCATGCAAATTGTTCAACTTTAATGACATAAAAAGTGGCATTTGTATTTAGAATTTGAGGATGATGTAAACTGATGAAATGTGTAAAAATGGATGAAGTTTATGCCTATAATTTTTTAAATTTTTTTGAACAAGAATTGACATACTTTTTTTATTTTTGAAGTCCATTTTTCAATTGCTGAAAATTGTTGAAAATCAAGGGTCTAGTTCCCACCAAAAAAGTATATGAAAATAATCTACTTTTCCTCTTATTTCAAAATATGTTATAGGTAAAATGTATAGCTAGTGCAAAAAAGAAGAAATATTGGTTTTGAATGTATATTTTCTCCATTATAACTGCTCAAAGTTGAACTTATCTGAAATCGACAGTTTTCATCTCCCACCAAATTTCCCCTATCAAATCTACACCATTAAGAAAAAAAATTACATATTCTTGAAAAGGACACTCTCCTCTAGTGTTAAATATAAATTTTAATTTTTTTTTATATGATTTACTATTTATTTATTTATTTGAAGAAACATTTTCTTGAATGTTAAAATACCTACTTGTATTTTGAAATTATAATATATTAGAACTAATCAAAATACTATAAACTTTACATGACAATAATCTTGACTCTGAGCTCTACAAAAGGGTATTTTTTATATTTTTTTAAAAATACCATTAAAAAGAGTAGGGGTTATTGAAACATCGATTTTATGAAATAATTTTATTTCTTTGGTAATTGGTATAAAACATGCATTTAATAGACATTTCCAATTGGAAAAGTTTAACCACTTATATAGCTTAGCTAGAATGAATCTAGCTAGACCATATGTTTGACAAAAATTAATTTTTATTTAGAAATACTCAAATTTAGTTGTGTTGATAAGTGATCCTAGAATGTGACACAACTTTTTGCTTTTACCTTGGGATAATGACTAAAGGTGAGACCCACTGGCTATTAGAGATGGGGTAGATGAAACCGGCGTTAAGTAGTTTTTGTAACTCTATTTTTCCTATTTCTCTTAATGTAGGGTTTATACACCTCTGGAATTGTCTGACAAGATGTTTTTCTTCTTTTAGGAAGATTCGGTGGGTCCATAGTTTAGGGTCCAAACCCTTCATGTCTAAATAATCTAAGGCGAAGGTCGTGGTATGGATTTTCAACAGGTTGGTCAAAGATTTTTGTTGCTGGTTTGTAAGTTGGCTATTAATCTATAAGAAATGATAAGGGGAAACCTCCAATTGCTTTGTGAGTTCTACCATTGATGCATCTGTTAATGGAGGCACTTGGACCTCATGGGGGAGCAGTTGGTGGTAGAGGTGCTTGGCTGCAGGAGAGGGAGGTAAGACACAATTAGGGTACAAAGCTTGCAGGGGGCAGTTATGGGGGATGAGACAATTAATGGATTCTGAATATTGACCATACTAGTTTTGCAAAATGTTGGTGATTACATTGTCCTCCTCCTATAGCTATAGGAAAGGATCTCTTTCTAACATCATGAGTTGGGCTAATGAATTGACTACCTCAGCCTCCTCTCCAATGTCAGACCATATTGGTGAGGCAAAATCCATTTGTGGTTGTGCTGGCGGGTATAAGGCTAATGTCTTTGTATGTTGACCATTAGAAATGGTCATACCACCTAAGCGACATCCTATAAAGCCATCAACAGTAGCCAGACAAGGTTGACCATGAATTATGGGGTAGCCTCCCAATATGGCTTTAGGCAAGAAGATCATAAAGTGTGTAGGGTAAGACTAGTTTTCAAGGTCAACAACTATATCCTCCACTACCCCATCGGGTTTGAATGTAGAACTATCTGCGAGCTACAGGACAATGGGTGTTTCCCAAAGGGTAGTGATGCAGAGTTGCTACATGATATCCTTTTTCATGACATTTATGGAAGCTCCTAAGTCTATCAAATCATTTTTTATGGCTATCCCATTGATGGTTACTTTGACAACTGGGCTACCTAGATTAGAATACTTGGGAACCACTATTTTTATGAGCATGATATCAACAAGTTTACCCAGGACATGAACTATCTAGTGGTCCTTCCGCTTACAACCAGGATTTTTAAAGTAGGCTTTTTTATAGTCTTCCCATATGTAGGGACATCATTTATTGCTTGAAAAAGAGGAATCAGAACATTGATGTTCTTTAATTGGCCTAGGATGTCAAAGGTTGCATCTTCTTTATGTTTAGAGTGATTATCCCGCAACCTTTTTGGAAAGGGAGGTGGAGCTGACTGTATTGGTGTTGGTAATACCGTCAGACCTACTGGAGTGGACTCTAGATTAGTTTGAGGTAGGGGCTCATCTGGAGTTACTTCAGTTATAATAGGAGGTGCGGGAAGAGTAGTTCCTAATCGTAAATGAATGTCATTGATTGCGTAGGCAGGGTACTAGTTTGGATCTACTAAATAGACATTTTTCTGAGGTGCTGGCAGCCTATTATTAGGATTTAGATGAGGTTGGGAAGGGAGTTGAGTAGGCTTAGGAGGTGTTGTAGTGGCCGTAGGAGGTGGAAGAAAGGCTTGTTGTTGTGGTTGTTGTGGTGACTATAGGAGTCCCTACTACTAGTGTGAACATTGCTGACCCCCTCACCACTGAGGGTTTTGTTACCAATTCCCTTGTGGAGGTTGTCAATTCCCTTAGCGTTATTTCCAATTACCTTGGGGTTGTTGCCAATTCCCTTGGGGTTGTTTCCATTGAGGACTTGGGTAAGGTTGCCACTGAGGTTGAGGATTATTCCAAGGAGGGTATTGATTATTCATAGGTTGTTGCCATTGATTAGTATAAAATGGACCGTTAAAATTAATCGGGTCCTGTGGCATACCTTGTCTTTGAGCCCATGGTCTTCATTGTGAAATGAAGAATACTTTCTCATCATCTCCTTCAATTATCTTATAATGAGTGGGTATCTATGCAGTCTCCATGTTGGCATCCAGCTTGCAATGACAATCTCTTTTGTTATGTCTACAATGTTGACAGAATTCTACCATAATGGCTTCGGCCTCCTCATGCCTATTTTTTTCCTGCATTGTGTCCAACTGGTTGGCTATGTCATTGATAATGTTATGCTTGAAGTCAGACAACAAATGTGTGATTTATGTCTACAAGGCTCAAGTGTTAATAGTTTTTCCTGTTGTAGCTCTGTATCCTCTACCCTTCTTCACCAAAGCTCTTGAGTAATTAAGGAAGACTTTCTTGATATCACCCCATGTGGATTGGATGATACCTCCTCTGGCCATAAGATCCAAGGCCTCAATGCATCCTTCATTTATACCTCGTACAAAGAGAAGTTTTTGGGACTCCTCATTAAGCTGGTTATGAGTATTTTTCTGCAGGCTGAATAAGAATCTTGACACATAATCCTATAGAATTTCATCCTCCTTCTAGGTCATCTTGAAGATTTCATCCCCTCTCATATCATTTCCCCTGCAATATTCTTTATACTTTTCCAGGAACATTACCTTCATTTCATCCCAATCATGAACGACATCCTAACCTAAGCCCATAAACCATCTTAATGTAGACTCTTTGAGAGTTGTAGGAAAAAATTTGAGCCTATGGGAATCCATGGTGTAGCTGTAACTATGGAAGAGGATGTCAAACTCAAATAGAAAGGTATCTGGATCTTTGGTCACTAGGCCATAAAATTTGGGAAGCGCTAAAGAGGGAATATTCTTGAGGTTGTTGTTATCATGCTGATCAGTAATGGGAAATGGAAAGGTAGGGGGGTTCTCCATCCTGGGTGGACACTGAGGGAGACCTTGTAGTTGGTAAATGACTAGAGGTAGTGGATTTGCTTCTTGATTGTCTGGTTATTGGATTCTGAGATTAGCTAAGGCTTCTGCAAATGAATTAAACTCAAGTTGCCCTTCTAGAAGGTGAAAGTTTAGTGGATCACCTTTAGAATATGATGATGATGATACTGATAGAGGAAGGTTGACAATTGCATCCATGAACTGACCCTCCTCTTCATATTTTTCTAATACAAATATATCTCCTAAACAGTTGTTGGGGTAGCTTAGTAAGTACCTTCCTAGAGTGTCTCTTCTTCTTCTATGCATATAGGAAAATGAAAGATTGTGGCAGGGGAGTCAAAGACTTTTTTTTTTATAGAAAACCCTATTTAAAAAGGATTTACGTGCTTGAATTGAAATCTACCAATGGATGAAGAAAAGAACTTGGCTCGACACCATCCCCGGCAATGGTGCCAAAAATGGGGGGGTTCTATTAAGGTATCAAATACTAGGCAAGTACCATAACTCAAGGATTGGACATTCAACCAAGAAGTTATCCTCATTTACAGAAACTCATTTAATTTATCAACCCAAGGACATATTACTTGAAATGATTCAGCAAAGTATATGCACCGAGGATTCTTACTCGGACCATGTTATGGCTGTAGGAAACATATTTCTTTTGAAAGGAAACTATTATATAGCTGCAGGAAGTAAATTACTTTGAAAGGAAACTATTCTAAAGCTGTAAAGAATGCTAGAAAGGAAATGAAGAAGTGAAAGAACTTGAAGGAACACTACAACTTGAAAAGACTAGAAAACATAATCATAATGCTTCAAAAGTTTTGCCTCTTTGGTTGTAGGAAGTGTTGGACTATCCTGCGGCTTTTGGCTGTAGGGACTATGCTAACACCCAAATTACAAAACCAAGATGCAAGAAACTTAAACTATATGTAAATGATACTATCTAGCTAACATGGATTCCTCACCAAGTGGGCCCCCATGAGTGAGTATGCAAACTCAATTATACTGAACTGTAGATTTAAAACTTCATTCGCTATTGATCAAAAATGTATTACAAATCCAACTATAAAGTAACAGAATGTAAACTATAACTAATAACGCCCTCCTTCTCACACAGTAGTGGGAATTTATTTAAAGAAGAAAAACATCTAACTACTATCTATTCATGCCATAAAGATAGGCAAAGCTTTTATTACAACCCTATTAAACATGAAAGGAAACTATAAAACTGGAGATTGAATAGATCCATGAAAGAGGAAAGAAATGTTTTTGACAACAAATTCATCTTCCCACTCTTCCCTAGATTTCCTCAAAGAATTAATTATGATGCTTGGGTCTTTTCTCATCTACTGCCACCTTGATCATCCCGAATCCATATGTGATGCACCTAAGTTTTCTCTGTGTGCACATGCTATAAGACTAGGTCTAGCATCCAGAACATGGGCATGTTTTACCTAGCTAAGGTAACAATTGCTAATTTGATGCGTTGCACTACAGATGTTAGATGCATTTATGATAACATACATGAAGATACACATATATCGTTCATGTTTAAACAACAAATTCATTCCAAAAAGACATAACTATAATTCCAAAATAAGTAATCTAGCATCTTCCTCCAAGCGTAGTGTATTTAAGTGTTTCTAACCATAAAATAGGTTTGGTGGTAGCATGCCGCATAATAGAAAATATAAGTAAAAGTATCTGGAAAAGTATGATGAAAACAATGAAAAGATCCTAGTAAAATTTTTCCTAGGGCTTCTAAAGTATGGCATTAATATGCCCTATCACTGATTACGACTACTATCAATATCATCCAAACATGAAAATGTATCATTAAGTAATGACTCATTTACCATTTGTAAATCTGATAACACACATGTAGATCTCTCACTCTTATTAAGGGGGTAATCAACATTATGATGTATACAAGAATCATACATGCAAAAATCATCAAAATTTGAATCCACATGAGCATATGAGTCATCATATTCATCATATTTGACAAAATCCAATTTCTCAAACTCATATGCATTTCCATTTTTCACATTATTTGCCTCATAAGTAGGGAAAATAAAATTAGCATATGTTTCACAGTTCACACTCATTAACATGTCATCATTGTCAAAGAAAATATCAACTGGGCATTGCAAAGTAGAGTCTATATTAGGTGCATACCTGTAAAAGTTGGCAGCCAATAATTCTGATATTATTTCACTACTTAGTCAGCATTGAGTTTCATTTTCATCTTCTTTGGATTCATTCTTAGTGCTCCAAATATATTCCTCAATTGAAACAAGGACTACAACTTCTTGACTCATATCATCTTGTGCAAAAGAATCATCAAAACCACTCTCATCCGCATCATAATCATCCTCTTGCTGTCCACAAAAATCTTCCCTAAACTGAGACAAAAAATTTGCACTACCATGCTGATAATAAAACAAATCCATAAATCCAACGAAAACATCAACAATTAAAGATTCATCCTTGACATCTTGATATTCATCTACTTCACTATCAACATCATAATCAACATTCTCTGCACAACTAGAGTCAGCATCATGGGCACTTTCAGATTCAGATATCTCAATCAAATCCATCCAAATTTTAACAAGTTCAATGCCTTCCTCTCTACATGATGCATACCAACTTACTGATTTAGGTGTACAAAGCTCTATGAACAAATCAAGATATGCATACTCTTGAAGTTCAACATTTTCTAGAAGCTTATCATACACATCGGAAAAGTTTTCATAAAACATATGTATTGCTTCTTCTTTCCTTTCTCCTACATGTGTTCTCAAAAATACTGTAGCTTCCTCTTGGATTCTTTGATTAAATAGTGCAATATCCTTTTCAATTTATTCAAGATTTGCTGGATAAGTTTCAGATCTAGGAAGCATATCTTGATCTATTGAATTTGGAATCTCCATTGCACTATTTACTAACAATACATCTTCTGACTCGCAAAAGTTTCTATCCAACTTATGCAATCATATATTTCACATAACAATATAAAATACTTCTCATTTTGGTGACTAAAAATATAAAACAAGATGTATGACCAAAGACTTCAGATCTATTTTCCTTCTTTTAGTGAATTCTTAACTTAGCAAGGAACCAAATTATTTCATAAAAAATTGAGGAATACCTGGGAAAATTATTTTGATGTTGTCCTTCTTTATTTTTTCTAATTTTGTCACTCAACATTGAATCTTTGAGCATCTGCTAAATCCTTCCTACAAGTATTTCCAACTGATCAACAAAATTTTGTCATTAAATGCACACTGGTGCAGAGATCTCTTAGAGTCACCACTCACTGCTGTGACAATGAATAAAACATTAATAGAACAAGGACAAGTTATGTTTCAAGAAAAGATAGCAGACTTTCAGCAAGTCAATACGATTTGAAATACTTTCATAAAGAAGACATTCAAAAATTCTTTCAACAACAACAACAACCAAGTTGATAATTATGATCTGAAGAACTTTCAGATTTATAAATATTTATAACTCTATCCTCAAATGGATATGGAAAAATGACTGGATTTAAAAAATAAGCAAGCCAAGAGTCTAGCTCAACTTGATAAACCTACATTATTCATGATAAAATAATACCAGAGATTCTTTGAATGTTCAACAAGATTTTTTTGCATCTCTCCCCAGTAGAGTAACCATTTTTTTAGTTGTTTTTTATGCTGTGATAACTGGACAACAACCTTTTTCACTTTGCAATGGATCTTTAAGAGTAGCCAACTCCAAGTAGTTCACAATAGAATAAAAAAGGACCAACTAACAAGGATGTGGATCCATCCTTCTATGCTTTAGGTTCTGCAAAACCAAGGGGGGATACCCTTCAACACCTCCAAATATTCAGTAAGGCATCAATCAGGCAGAGATCTCACAAAGGCTCAACACAACCGGGATATACTAGGTAATCGGCTAATCACCCATTGAATGTCAACCTTGAAGTGGAGCATGAGATTGGTACAACACCACAAACCACATAAAACATAGAACATTTCATAGTTTATTTTCAAGTTGCAGAACATAGCCAAGACTGATCTTATATGTATCAACAAGGAATGTACTAATTTTTTATCAGTGCCTTATCCATTGGGAAATACTTGTAGTTCAGGAGCTGAATATAGAAACAAACTAATATCATAGACTCAAAGCCATAAATACAAATGATATCAGACCAAACACTACTTATAAAATCCTCATGTAGACAATCAGATGAACTTATGTCACATCCACAACATCTTTTAAACTGATCCTATATCAGAACTAAAGATGAATGGCATATACATAGATAAACTCTATGCAGTGAAATAAAAAATCCAAACTTCAAAAGACTGACACCAAGGAGAGACTTGAATCTGAAAAAATGGTTTTTTGCTTATTTAATAGCGCAGTTAGTGTTATTTGGGGCACGCGGCCACCGCACTGCCCGCGCCCCCCGCCACCGGTCTGCACTGCTGGCCCCGCCAGCCCTCCTCCTCGCGGCCCACGCCGCCCGGCTCTCTGCTACCCTCCGCATCCCCGCCACCCGGCGCTCAGCCCTCCTCTACAGCCCTATCGCTCTTTGCGCAACCCCCGCCACCACCGGTCCCAGCGCTCTCTGCGGCCCCCTCCACCGCTCTGCCCCTGTGCTCAGCGACTGCACTGCTCGGCTCCGGTTCCGCCACCGCAGCACCGCCCAGCGGGCTTTAGCCCCGCGGGCCCTTTAGCGCCAGCGGGTGGTCATATGTATGACCAGGGGCTTAGGCCCAGCCCCCTGAGCACGTCATGCACCCGGGGGCCCAGTTTTTTTAGTTCCAGGGGCTTTTTTTTACTTTTTGGGGCCTTTCTGACCCTCCTGGACTATTTTCACTCTATCTTGAGCATCCGGGGGTCTTTTTCTGACTTCCATATACCGTTGGAAAGCTCTTTCCGAGCACTTTTTGATGATGGAGGTTAGGGTTTTGGGTTCTACTATTTTAATAGCATTTTTTACTATCAAAGTTTGATGTTTGTTTTTGCCTTCCGGGAGTCATATCTGGCTCATCCGGACTCCATTTTTGGCAAACCAGATATCGTCAGAAAGCTGGTTCAGTGAAATATTAAGTTGCAAGGGTATTTTTTCTAGATTCTGATCCAGGTTTTCTCTCCTCTAAGTTTAGCATTTTATGCACTCTGGTGGATTGCTTGGTTCTACAGGTCCTGGGATCTCTTCTTCTGATTTTCTTGCTCACTCTTCTTTTTGACTTCTGAGCTTGTATGCTTCTTCTAATGCATCTTTCTTCTGTAAACGCACTGAGATAAAGTGCCTACTTCGGTATATCTGGGATCTTGTACACCTTGGATGGTTGTTGTACTTGCACTCTGTTATAAAGTGCCATGGGGGTTATGATGATTATTCCATTTTAGGCGCAACCACCTTTGTCAAGTGAGCATACCTTCCACGACATTAGCCCATGCTGTGTGTCGGTGACACCGCCCTTTATCCTGTGTTTGTACTTTTTTTGCACTGTTGGTGTTCCTGGTTCTTCTTCTGCAGATGTTTCTGACATTACATTTTAGTGTTCTTGTCACCTCTCCCTATTCAGCATTATGGGGGGGTTCTCCTGTTGGTTCTATTTCTTCCTGGTTCGATTGATCAACTCTTCAGACATTGTCTTCTCTACCTGGTCATGCACTTCAATGGGGGTTCCAGCACTCTCTTTTGACAGAGTTTTCAGCTACATGCTTCGGAGATGCTTCTTGCTCATTCTTGTTCCTTTCTCTGGGACACCTTTTTCCCTAGATTGAAGGCTTAGTTTCCTTCATCTAGTTTGCTTTCTTGTTTTGGGTACCTGATCAGGCCTTGTTGCCGGGACCCATCTTTCCTGCTTTCTGCAGTAGTTTAGCTATTTTGCTTCTCCCTAAGTTACACTTAAGGGGGGGTGTTAGAGTAGTCTAGTATAGCTAATAATTAAATCATTTAATTATTAGTCTATTTACTCTATGCTTAAGTTATACTTAGGCATCTTTCTATTTCTTTAGAGTTTCCCTTTTAGGGTTTCGTGATTCCTTTTATAAGGATTCACTTCTTTGCCTTTCTTAATGGAGATTGTAATCTTTTCAGTTTTTTGATAATATAGAAGCTTTATTCTTTTCAACATGGATTTCAACTCTCTGGCTCTTTGGCCGCCATAGTCTTTCTCTACCTTTTGTCTTTGCTTCTTCCATGTGACAGGTTTGCATGCAGGTGTTCTTGGGGAGATTAGCTTTTAGCCTAATCCTAACACTTGCCTCTACATCAATCTGATCTACAACATTTACCACTTCAATAATATGCAAAAGAAGTAAATACATCTATTATATTCTCCTTACAGTTTGTCAGTTATATCCCTAATGGAACCAAACGAACTGAAACCTCATGGAGAAAGGCAATCTAAAACTCTCTGTGGAGACCAAAATTGGGAACATCCTAGAGCCACCACCATTCAAGCTCTCTTTAGTGATAAAGAAATTGGAACCCCTATTCTGAAAAGAAGAAAATCCTAAGTAGAAGGAGAAAGAACCCAGAAATACTCTCTCATTTCCATCTGTCCCTTCCCTCCAAAACCTCTGATTTTCCCAAATATCTTTCCTTCTTCCTTCACTAAAATCTGATTTGAAAATGAAAAAATATCCCCCACTTTATTTGCCTAGAAAATCTTCTCATTTCACCAAGAATCTGCTCTCAAAATGGACTTTGAAACTCCTATGATATCTTCTCATGAAATCCTTTGTAATTGATTTTATGCCTTTGAAAATCAAACAACAATACTTTCAAATGCATTGTGTAGATTTAATAGTCCTGTGCAAAAAAAAATTTATTTCATTAATATTCCTCTACAGATTTATGCATTAATATTTACCTTATTTACCTTTGCACATTTACTCTTTAATTTATGCGCTTGCTTTAAATTATGCACTGTATACTTCTTTTATTTCCTTTATCTCTGCACAAGCCCAGATTGCACCAGATTTTTCCACTTGTCATCCTTTGAATGGCTCTGCAAGTGCACATCCGCACTACACCTATGTCATCTTTTGCTTTGCCTGGCCTACCACCTATCCAAGTGCTAGATGTTTTCTAGGCTTAATGGCTTAATGCTATCTTCCCTACATCTTTCTCTCTAAGAAATTAAGCGACCTATTGATTTATTTTTCCTTGGGATATGTGCCCATCTTATAGGTCTCTCTAGTGCACTACCACATCACCACCACCTAGACTATCCTGTTGTCGCCCGACTGTCTGCACTGCCTTACATTGCATTGGCCTAATGGCTTATACCCTAGATCTTGATCATCTTTTCATTAAGCCATTAAGTCGGCCATCAATCTTGCTACCTCAGGATGCATGCTACTTGAATGCCTCTCATATTCCACATGCCTACTGCATCATCCTTGTGGGCCCTGCCAAAATATGTTTTAATCATTGTCGCCCATCCACCTAGCATGTAGTTCGAGACACCTCTTGCACATGTGCCCAAAGCCTCCTGCTCTTCTCTTCATTTTAGTAGGTAAGTGTTGTTTCTTTTAAACACTTATATCTTCCATTTTCTGCTGAATGTGGGACTAAACTCTTTAGTTGTTTTAAAGTTTCAACCTACTTTCATGCCAAAACCTTGTTGTTTTTTACCAATTCTATGCCACTGACTGAGTGCCCTCATGAGCTTCTCTATCTCTTTCTTCATTTCATATGCTAAGTGTTGCAGTGTATAAACACTTATATTTCTCTTCGCACAAGCAATGTGGGATAAATCCGCTAATATGTCTTAAATAACTTTAACCTGCACATCAAAATATATTTTCTTCAAGCTTGGTTATACATCTTCACCAGTACCCCAAGTTGCGCATTCCCAAAGGCTCTATGCCTTTTCTTCATATTTTTTTGTCTGCATCATAGTATAAAAACATTACCAAATACAGTCTCCCCGCGCATGTGGGATTTTAAAACACAACTCCAATGCTCACAAAAATGACCCACACGCGCTCCATTTCCTCCATGTTGGGCTCTATTAACTGTGTGGGCCTCTTAATATTTGTTTAGGCATCCACTCAACATATATAAAAAAGTGCAAGGAATGTTTTTTCAAGTTTTAAAAATGCGCTAACCCATAGTATCCTACGCAATCCTTTTGGACTCCCCCACGCAGCTCTTATGCATTTGCATGAAATGTAACACAGCATCCTCCTTCTCTTCCATTAGCTACACTAGCACCTCTCCATTCTCTCCATTGTTGCGTAGGATTCTTGTCCTCTCCACCAAAACAATGCACAACATTTTGTTCCTCCTGCAATTAACTTGCGCAGCATGTCTACCTATGCATTTTATTGAAATTTTAAAACACAACTCTATTTTGTGCATAACCTATAGCCACTCAAACACATTGTCCAGAAGTTCATGTGCCTTGTTTTCTTGGAGGAACCACCATTTAACAACTCTTGTGGAGATTTATAAACCATGCACAACCTCTTTCAAGCCATGCACTGGGAGGAAAATACAAAGGTTATGGAATTTTGGCTTTAAACCTGCCAATTTGCATCTGCTTGAAAGTTTCGAAGTCCATTACTACGTTTTTTATCAACCATCATGCATAGGTTACCTTGGTCTTTACACTTGCCAAATTTATTTTCTTCAAAGTTTCAAAAACTTCTCCATCTCCCTTGATGTGTAGGCTTTCATTTTAATACAATTTGCAGTTATTAGAATACTTTTATTTCACCTGCTAATGTGTATCTGTTTGGCGGCTTTCAAACACCCTTTTCTTTTAGAATTTTCTTGAGAATGTCACCATCTTTTATTTGTAATAGCTCCAACATATTTGTGTTTAGGCTTCAGTCATCGCCCCTTTCAAACTTTTCATTTTCATTCATATCATGTAGATTTGCAGTCCATGGTTTCTCATCCACGATGTAAGACATCGTTTATCTAGTCTGAGAGAATGAATTGTCACATGCTCATGAGAGGATACATTGCCAATGGTGGAGGACACCAATGCTTTAGACTCATGGTTATCTTCTTCATCAGAGACAAAATAAATTTTTAAATTTTTTAGAAGGAATAGCATTGATATTTTCCAAACATCCAGATCTTCCAAACATGACTTCTTGATGTATCTAAACAAAACATGATCTCTCCTTAGCAAGTTGTAATAATTGAAAAATTCTTTCCACCCATCTTGGAATTCCACTCCCTCATTTATATAATTTAACTCCACCTTCCACTCTTGTTCCTGTAAAATATATTTGCACGATGATGCTGAAGATAGGAGCTTTTGATTGTCAGAGATGACTACTTCCTTATATCTGCACATGGGCACATTCAAACTTATCTGGAAACCCATTTAAACACTCCCTTATAAAATATCAAATTTTGCATTGGGAGATCACCCTCAGGGACATGTACTCAATTAGGTGCAAAGATCCCATGACTAAAAAGGGTTCAGCCCAATTCAAAATTTGGTGCAAGTTATTACTTATTGAATTTGATTATTTTTTAACCTTGTGGCAATTACAGATGTAAAAACAACATATATTGCATTTGGATTAGACCTTCTAAAAATAGGAAACTATGTCTTGAAGCCATGTCATTACATATGGGAGTATAATTACATACAAAGAGTATACATCCATAACATTCATCACAAAACCACCATTTGATACAATGATATCATCCTCTGAAAGTAATTGTCTGAAAGTAATTGTTCTGCAATTCTAATTCTGTCCATATTGAAATCTAAATAAATCTCATTTGGATCTAACTTCATAAACCAATTAGATGAATGCCTTCTCATTTAAAATACTGGAACTTGATTCAATTTCATATAAATAATACAAGGCTTCAACTATCTTGTTATGATTTTCAACCAATCAGTCAATATTAATCCTCAATGTCAGCCCTTTAAAAACCTTCCCAATTAAAACACAATGAAACTACATAAAAATGATTTGAAATTGGCTGAACAAACTAACCAAATGGATTGTCATAGGTCTTAAAATATTCATGGGGGAACCTTGTCATGATTACAAAAATAGAGGAGCATTCAATTCTCCATGACATTCAACCGGGTACAAATCATGGAACCTCAAAGTAGGGCACTTCAAAATTCTGCATTTGACATTCAGAGAAACTGAATAGATTGCAAACAGAATAGCCTTGGGAAACTTATCACTTAAAGCCACATAGATTTGCAAATGAAAATGGATATTCTCTCTCATGGCTAAAAAACCTCAGAATAATCCTTATGTCATGTAACGTTATTTGGCCAAAGATGCAAGCATTCAAAGCAGGTCATTTGATATAATCAGGAAATGTGCAAAATACTGATTTAAGTGAACACCTCCAAATGACCCTCTTTAAAACACATCAAATCTAACATCTGAAAGCTATGACCCATTATATTTACTCCATGATAATTTTTTCACATGTTCCCCAATCGGTATCTCATATAATTCATTAGGTCTCATTTTACTTGCACTCCAATTAGGCTTCTTTAAATTTTTTTTAGGGGTACTCACCTTGCCTTAGAGAAAATTTTAAATTGGTCACTCCAAATTTGTGCCAAATTTAAGAGTACCAATAGTGGCTCTATTTGGGGACCCATGCCCATTGCGGGCATGTAGAGAATCTAGAATCTCTTGGTGAAGCAGACTGCTCAAAATCAAACTTCTTCTCAACTTCCCAAAACTGGGTTCCTTATTGAAAACAAACCACACGCAAATGAAAGAAAAGCGGCTTTATAACATGTACAATATTTACAATGGCCAAAAACCATCACACTAAAATCAATGCTTACCCCTATCAAATACTTGATTCTCATTTCCATGCATCCAAGGGAACCAATAATTACCCCTGTCATATGCATGATTAATCATGTTGCAATTTCTTATCAGCATATTATAGGAAATATCATTAGCACAATTATTATCCCTGAATACTCAGAACTCTACAAAATACTGCAAATTCTGATCATTTTGTGACATAAAAACATCACACCCTTGAAAATCCAAAATCGGCTGAAAAGAAAATGATTCCAATCCTAAATGTCTACTGGAATCATCAGGCACATTTATGTCATTAGTTTTCATAGAATATGGAAGTTCAATCACAATAGTTGCCTACAAACCACAATGACACATCTAAATAGCAAGTTGATTGCATATTATCTTTCTGATTGGGGGGTTCTATTAAGATATCAAATACTAGGCAAGTACCATAACTCAAGGATTGGACATCCGACTAAGCAGCAGTCCTCCTTTATAGAAACTCATTTAATTTATCAACCCAGGGACATAGTACTTGAAACAGTTTAGCAAAGTATATGCACCAAGGATTCTTACTCAGACCATGCTATGGCTACATGAAACAAATTTCTTTTGAAAGGAAACTATTCTATAGCTGCGGGAAGTAAATTACTTTGAAAGGAAACTATTCTAAAGTTATAAAGAATGATGTGAAGGAAATGCAGAAGTGAAAGCACTTGAAAGAACACTACAATTTGAAAAGATTGGAAAACATAATCAAATGCTTCAATAGTTCTTCCTCTTTGGCTGCAGGAAGTGTTGGACTATCCTACGGCTTTTGGCTATAGGGACTGTGTTAACACTAGAATAACAAAACCAAGATGCAAGAAACCTAAACTATATGCAGATGATCCTATCTAGCTAACACAGATTCCTCACCAAGTGGCCCCCTTTGAGTGAGTATCCAAACTTAATTATACTGAACTGTAGATTTAAAATGTCATTCGCTATTGATAAAAAATGTATTACTAATTCAACTGTAAAGTAATAGAATGTAAACTATAACTTATAACGCCCTCCTTCTCACACAGGAGCGGGACTTCATTTAAAGAAGAAAAATAGCTAACTGCTATCTAGTCACATCATAAAGATAGGCAGAGATTTTATTACAACCCTATTAAATATGAAAGGAAACTATAAAAATGGAGATTGAATAGATCCATGAAAGAGGAAAGAAATGCTTTTGACAACAAATCCAACTTCCCACTCTTCCCTAGATTTACTCAAAGAGTTTATTATGATGTCTGGGTCTTTGTGTGTTTTCTACCACCTTGATCATCTTGAATTTATTTGCGTTGCGCCTGAGGTTTCTCTGTGTGCGCCTGCTATAAGACTAGGTCAAGCATCCACTACATGGGTGCATTTTACCTACTCTAGGTAACAGTTGCTAATTTGGTGTGCTACACTCTAGATGTTAGAGACATTTATGATAGCAGACATCAAGATACACATAAATCATTCATTTTTAAACAATAAATTCATTCCAAAAAGACATAACTATAATTCCAAAATAAGTAATCTAGCATCTTCATCCAAGCATAGCGTATTTAAGGGTTTCTCACCACGAAATTGGTTTGGTGGCAGCATGCCACATAATAAAAAATATAAGTAAAAGTATCTAGAAAACTATGATGAAAACAAGGAGAAGATCCTAGTAAAATTTTTCATAGGGCTTCTAAAGTATGACATTTATATGCCCTATCATTTCTTCCCCCTATGTAGATTAATGCCTATCCTTAGGCACTGAAACATTCCTAATCTTTGCAAGAACTTGAAGATCCCCTTCTTGTGTATCACCAATCATGGATGTGCCTACATGTCAGTAATAACCATTGGTGCACTCCATTTTAATTCATCTACTCATTTCCAGTTGTCCATCGACTTCATTATCAGCTATTGAGAGATATAGGATGGTATTGGATATCCATCCTACCATAGATGAGGTTCCATTGGTCCATGATATCAGCCATGATAGAGAGGTGCGATGAGGACACTTGTTCCTTCCATCTTCCATCAGGAGAGATCACGATCACATTGGAGGATGTATATAGGATCCTAAGAATTCCAGTCTAAGGTGAGCCTGTTAGATCGAGAGTGCAGTGGGGTCCTCCTGAGGTGTTTTTCAGATGGGGAGTATTGTTTGGTATGAGTACCACAGAAGAGGATCCGATCAGATCAGATCACTCTGTTAGCCATACTAGCAGGTCTGGCACCCTTGGTATGGAGAGTGATGCTATGTATACTCTCTTTGGTTGTAATACCCAAAAAAAAGGGCACAGTTTTCTTAGCACCATTCACCCATCTCATACATAGGATGGAGAATGATAGGATTGTTTTCTCATGGGGTCGTAGTATGTTAGCCCATCTTTACCATGAGTTGATTCAGTTAGTGAGATTTTAGTGGGAGAGTCTTATAGTGTTCACCTTGCTATAGGTTTGGATGTTTGAGCATTACACATGTAGTTGACCACAGGGTGTTTCGGTGATGGTAGATGCTAGTACACTAAGAGCCTTTTCATATCCACTAGCAGATGTCTGGTAGTATGGAGATATCCTCTTTTGGAGGGTATGCTTTGACCGTATACCAGGAATTGATGTGATATGGAGACCATACTATTGGATGACATGATGGCCAGATACTCAACACTAGTTGAGACACTCCCAGCAGTGCAAGATGCTAGAGGGTCCAACCAGTCATCCAGTGATTCCATATTATTATGATAGAGTGATCAGATAGTTTGGTTTGACATAGGGGGTCCCCCAGATAGTACCTCGGTATGAATATTAGATGAGATATTATTAGAGATCCGGTGCCATACCCTGACCTACAATAGCAGATATTGTAGATAGTGATATAGATGAGACCGAGGATATAGAGGTGGATCCCAATGTATCATATTTAGGTGTGAACAGAGAGTATATTAGATACTGGAGTCTATAGGGGACCCATCCCATCTTCCCTGATGACTACCCTATAGGTGATCCAGGTCTTTCAGATAGGATGCACTGAGGTGGTGACACACCAGAGGAGGAGGACGAGGATCATAGAGATGAGGAGGAGCCCATCCCTGAGGGAGATCCCATGGAGGAGGAGAGGGAAGAGGAGAGAGAAGAAGAGAGAGTAGAAGAGAGAGAGCATATGAGGGAGCAGAGGATATGCCCCCAGGTGGTAGTACACATGTAGATGATCAGACAATCCATGTTGTACCATTGATATCATGACAACCTCCCTGTGTACATACAGAGACACAGCCACCTAGACCTAGATGTAGCGAGTGAGGAGAGGGTAGTCACTCCATGCCCCCACCATCTAGATCCTTTGGTGATACCCAGGAGGGAGATCTAGGTATGATACATGTAATTGATTAGAATATTTGAAGTAAATGTTTTTCTAGAAGAAGTACTAAAAGATAAATATGTTTGAATTCTATAGCTAGTGTAACAGAGTGGAGGAGCTTTGTGTCTGAGGTTCTGAAGGATACATGTTTATCCTACCGACTACCAGCTAGTGAGAAAGAATCCCTTATCGGACAGAGAGATCCTGATAGACATGCAGATATTTTTGCATGCATCCAGCGAGAGCTGAGGTTATGCAAATAAAGAGAAGAGAAATTGATGGCTAACCTGCAGAGAGCTCAAGAGTGCAACTATGAGATGAGCATATCAAGGAGTCACACATGGACTACCGTACCAAGATCTTTAGCCTCACACCATAGAGCAGAGAGAGCTAGGAGCCACCGACCCTCTGAGCATAGAGATAGAGACTGATAGCCATAGCATATGTGTCATATATGTACCAAACTCATGGATATTTATATATGAAAATTTTGCTTGCCCAATTATTTCTATGATTGATTACTTGTTCTTTTCATCAATACACAAAAACTTAATATAAAGAATCAATGAATTGATGTATAAATGTATTCAAATCACATAACCTACAAAATAGACATAACTATTCTATAGGGAATACATAAATACATGAAGAAAATTTGATGTATTAGGGATAATAACGTTTGAGATGCATAATATTAATAGGTTCTTTTAGGGGAAAACCATTAATATTAGCAATCTTATAAGCACCTAAAGTAAAATCCTCAATTACCACAAAAGGTCCAAGCCAATTAGGGCTAAATTTCCCTTTTGCACTAAGTAAAGCATTCACATTCCTTTGATTTTCATATAAGACTAAATCACCTACCAAAAATGATCGTTCAATTACCTTATGATTATACTATTTTTGAAGTGATTTATGATAAGCCTCAATATGCTCCAAAGCATTTATTCATTGTTCATCCAACATTTCTAATTCTTGTAATCGTTGTTCTCAAAAAGTATCCTTATCAATTATCCCATAGAATGAAACACGTAAAGAAGGTATTTCTAATTCTAATGGCATAATAGTATCAGTACCATAAACAAGATTATAAGGAGAAGTACCCATGGCAGTGTGGACACTAGTCCTATAAGCCCATAAAGAATAAGTAAGCTGAGTATGCCAGTATTTCGCATGCTTATTGATTGTTTTCCTTAAGATTTGTTTAATAACTTTGTTCGATGCTTCGGCTTGACCATTAGATTGATGATAATAGGGAGTAGAAAATCTATGTTGAATACGATATTTCTCCAAGAATTTCATGACTTCTTTATTCTTGAAAGAAGTGTCATTATCCGAAACTATCGTTGAAGGAATACCAAATTGTGCTATAATATGATTAAGAATAAAATCACAAATAACATTCAAAGTAGTAGAATGGAGAGGAATAGCCTCTACCCACTTCGTAAAGTAATCTGTACCTGTGAGGATGTATGTATGTCCTTGAGAAGAAGCTGGTGAAATTTTTCCAATAAGATCAAAACCCCAAATACTAAAAGGCCACGGAGAAACTTGATTATGAAGCTCACGAGCATGAGCATGAATTAAATTACCATGTTTCTGATACTGAGGACACTTCTTAACAAATGTAAAAGAATCTTGTTCCATTGTTTTGCAATAATATCCCATTCTAAGAAGTTTATTAACTAAAGATTTCCCACCAAAATGTCTCCCATAGGAACCAGAATGAGCTTCTACTAAAGCTATCAGAACTTTAGTTCTACCAAGACATCTTAATAGCAAACCATTATAAGAATGTTTGTAAAGGGTATCATCCAAAATGATTTAACGTGTTGCAAGCTTCCTATACGGTTACACATGTTGCTTGTTGTTGATTCAGGAAATGTATTGTCTTTCAAAAAATGAAAGATATGAGAATACCATTCATCCAAATGCAAGTTAAAACAATCAGCATTAACCTTATTAGAAATTGCAGGGTGTTTAAGAGTGTGTATAATAAATTGAAACTTGAGACAAACCAAGGAAGCTGTGCTTGCCATGACGTATGTGTGTCGATTATCTTTCCTAGGTAAAGTTTGAATCATATAAGAAGAAAATTGTGAAAGAATATCAAGAGCCAATTCTTTATATTGTGACATTTTATCATTCTTAGTCTGATAACCCCCTTTAATTTTTTCAACAATCAATTTTGAATCCCCGTATACTTCCAAGTTTTTAATATGAGGGGATGAAGCTGCCCGTAAGCTAGCTATAAGAGCATCATACTCCGCAATATTGTTAGTACAAGGAAAGGTTAATTTATATGACATAGGGATTGGTTTCTTTGTAGGAGGGACCAAGATAATGCCTACGCCAGAGCCTGTCTTACATCTAAAACCATCAAAATATAATTCCCAAACATCTTCTTTGCTTAATAGCTAAAATATTCTCTTTAGGGAATTCTATTGAGGTGATGCTCGTATTAAAATGAGGACAAGGAGCTTCAGCTAGATAATCAGTTAAGGCTTGTCCTTTAATTGACTTTTGAAGAATGAAAATAAGATCAAATTATGTAAGTAACATCACCCACTTAGCCAGACGACCAAAGAGATCATATTTTGAGAAAAGGTGTTTGAGAGGATCAAATTTAACAATCACATTAACCTCAACATTCAATAGATAATGCCTGATTTTTTTACAAGCGTAAACTAAAGCCAAGCATTGTCTTTCTAAATCAGTATATCTTGTTTCATAATCAAGTAAATTCTGACTAATGTAGTATACCAGTCTTTCCTTACCTTCACTATCATGTTGAGCCAACAATGCACTCACACCATGGGAAGTAGCGGAAGTATATAGATAGAAGGGTTTATTAAATTAAGTAGGTTGCAAAATAGGAGGATTAGCAAGATACTCCTTAAATTGCTCAAAGGATTGTTTACATTTCTGGTTCCAAGAAAAAGTGGTATATTTTCTAAGAAAGGAGGTGAAAGGAACAGTTCTATCAGCTAAGTTAGAAACAAAGTGACAAATAGGTTGTATTTTTCCTTGTAAACTATGTAATTGAGAAATATTCTTAGGAGGAGGCATGTTAACAATAGCATCAATTTTTTCAGTATCGACCTCTATGCCTCGCTTAGAGATTATAAATCCTAATAATTTACCAGAATTAACTCCGAAATAACATTTCTTAGGATTTAATCTCATATTATAACTCCTAATTCTTTCAAATATTTGCCTTAAAATAAACACATGGTCCTCTCTTTGTATAGATTTTTCCAAGATGTCATCTACATAATCTTCTAGAATCTTATGGATGTAATCATGAAAACTCAAGGTCATAGCACATTGATAATTTTCTCCCACATTTCATAATCCAAAAGGCATCATGACCTAACAAAATTTTCCCCAAGGTGTGATAAATGCAGTCTAAAGATGGTCTTCAATAGGAATAAATATTTGATTATAACCTGAAAACCCATCCATAAAAGATAAAAAAGTATGACACGCTGTCAAATCCACAATCATATCAATATTGGGTAGGGGGAAATCATCTTTTAAGGATCTTTTATTTAAATCTCAAAAATCAGTACACATACTTATCTATTCTCTCCTTTAGAAATGACCACAATATTAGAAATCCATTCAGAGTAATCAATAGAACGAATGAACCTAGGACCTAATAATTTTTCAATTCTAGCTTTAACTAACAAGGCAATGCCCAGATTCATCTTTCAGATTTTTTGTTTCATAGGTTTGACATTAGGTTTAAGAACAATATTGTGAGTAACAATCTTAGGATCTATACCCGGCATATTCAAATATGCCCAAGAAAATATATCCTTATATTCAAGAAAGAGGGAAACCAATTGATCATGTTCATCTTGGCTCAAACATTTCCCTACTTTGATTTTTTTTAGAGTCATTCTAATCCATTTGAACTTTCGTATTCTTAGTTATTAATAAATTACTTTGCATGGGAGAGTCCATTGGCAAAGGAAAAATATCTTGTTCATCATGTTCTCAAAAATAGGCTTCATTATTCAAACAATAAGCCTTTCTCCTTTTATGATGAAATGTTGGTAGATCTTGATAAGCTCCTAAAAAATCAGCTAGGGCTTCATCCGCAAGAAAAATATCCAAACTAGGTTTGTGATCCATGTCAAGGAGAAGTAGATTAACCAATTTTAAATGTCCACCGTAGATATGATTGAAATTAAGAGGAAAAGTTGATGGTTGTTTATAAGGATTGAATCCTAGACCATAAGTATAATCATAAACTTCATTTTCCAAGGGCACTTGTATACCTTGTTCATATTTTCCACATCCTTTCCCATTGAATCCTAATTTCCTAAGTAAATGATAACTAGAACCATATCTGTCAGCCATATCAGATAGAGTTAAATGAGCGGCATATGTCACAATTTCATAACAATCTATTTTTATTGTCTCAATTGTTTCTTCAAGGGAAGCAACAACAAAGTTACTTTTTAATTCCCCAGAAATTGGAGAAGGAATAAAGACTTGTTTTTCAAACCCATTTTGTCCCTTCATGAACTCTAGATCAGAAACTTTGTATTCTCCAATAAAAGAAGGATTAAAGTCCTATGTTCCCCAATCATCTTCGGTTAAAGAAGTAGATGGAGCTTCAACTTGTTTACTTTCAGGGGATTTCTCAGGTTCCTTACTTGGTTGTATGGGTTTGTAAATCTTAGCATATTCCGCATTTAAGCAAGGATTTGATGCATCATGTGCATGTAATATATACATAATATTGTTATAAATGAACCTAACCTTACGATGTAGAGTAGAAGGAATCACATGCATAGTATGTAACCAAGGTCTTCCTAACAAAAGGTTATAATTGAGAGGTCTAGGCATAACATGAATAGGCATGATAAGAAGGACTAGACAAACCTTAATAGGTAGTGTAATAATGCCCAAAGTTTTCTTTGCAATGTTATCAAATCCACGAATAGGGATATTATCTGGTTGAATGGTTGTAAGATTGGCTTTAATAGCCTTGATAATATCCATGCTACAAACATTAAGCCCAGATCCATTGTCAATTAATGTTCAACGAATGAAACTTTGATTAATAGAAACAATAACCATAAGAGCATCATATTGATTATGCACCTCAACAAAAGGTAAATCCTCATAAGTGAACACAGTAGGAGGTACAAAAGGCATAGTATGCATGCATTCCAAAAATGAATTAATATTCTCTTAATTAGGAGGCAGATCAGGAAGAGTAGATAAAGCTTTTTGTAATGCCTCATGATATGTAGGAGAAGTTTGAAGCAATTCCCATAAAGATATCTTAGCTGGAGTAGCGTGTAATTGCTCAACTAAGTCATAATCCTTAAAGGAAGAAGGTAACCTAGGTGTTTGAGGAAGCACATGTTGAGAAGTAGGTAAAGAGGCTAGAATAGTAGGTTGAGGATTATTCTGTGTGCGATAAGTATGTGAAATGGAATCTGTATTATCAAAGAAATCCAAAGGATCTTTAGGTTTACCCTTAATAGTTATTCAAGGAGATCCTTTTACCATCATCAAAGGTTTAGGGAATAACATTCTAGATGCTTCGATGTTGCAAATAGTAGAACATGAAGGTAACCATGCACACATCCTATGGTAAAGGTCAATTGGAGAAGTTGTGGAGGAGAATGAAATAGGAAAAGGATGCATGGAGATCTCATTTGAACCATTTTCATTCTCACTTCCATGTACCTCATTAAAGGATCTATTCTCTTGTACAATAAAATATTCATCGAAGTATTCAAAACAAGAGTCATACATGTTGAACACAAAATAAAATTACAAGCATGTAAATGTTTTTTTGTGTTTTTAAAGAAATTTTATAATTTTTATGTATTTTTGGAATATAAATGCAAGAGCATAAAATAAAACCTACTTATATGTGCATGCAAGATCTACTATGAAATGTAAATCTAACACCAAATGGAAAGAGTTGTCTATCGCGGGTTCACCAAAATGTAATATATAAATTTGTATGATCTCCTAAATAGAGTTTGCATAATAGAGATTTGTATATAAAAGAGATCTATGCCATAACTTAACCATTACATTTAATTTGTATTTGATAATGGATATAGATTTGGAAATGAAAGCAAAGATTAATGGAGCAAAATACCTACCTCACATCATAGCAGATCTGAAACTGCCTTTTTCTGAAGCCTGTGTTGAGTTTGTGGAAAATCTGAGACTAGATCTAGAATGGAAATGCAAAGATCAACAAAACCCAGAAATATTTTTTTGTTCTGATATAGTTCCGATTTGTACCCTCAAGTCAATGTCACCATTGACCCAAAAATTTTGATTCTGACCTAGGGTAGAATCAACCTAAAAAGTCTCCGATAGGAATTCTATTTTCGGATCCCAAAATTTTGTCAAAAAGGGTATCTGGATCTGCACTCTATTCCACTGTTTCTGAACCTGTAACTCCTAAAACAACACCTGTAAATATCTAAAAAAGAGGGGTTTTGGGGTGGCTATATAGGGTTTTGCCTTAGTCAAACCCCCATTTTGATGATCTCCACCTCCACGAATAGTCAAGTATAGTAGAATGTATGTGTGTGTATTGCTCTTGGAAAGAGCTACAAATGTGTAATTTCAAGATCTAATCCTCTAGATTAAAACCCTAACATGAATTGAAAATAAGAAAGCAATGCATAGATTTGAATATGATAAAGAAAGCATACCAAGCCCCCAAGGCTAAAGTATTCCTACCAAACTCACAATCCATATTTTCTGCCCCATGATAGTATCTTTTGAATGCTTGAAGGTTGAAAATGGTGGATCCAAGAAGGAAGGAAGGAAGGAAGAAGTCTATCTAGCTCCAAAGAAGATTCACAATGGCTTGTCCACAAAAATTCTTGTATGTATCAATGCATCATCATATCTTGTCCTTCTATATCATCCTCTTTCTTCCTTGCATCATCATCATGTCATAATCTCAATTGCATCATATCATCTTACGATTCTTTTCATGTCCAAATGAAGGCAGAAGAGAGTGTTTATATAGAGATCTTAATGTAGACCTCCTATGGTAATGCAAGGGACTGAAATTCAAATTTCACCTTGAATTATGGTCCAATTACAATCACCAACCAAGGAGGGGATGTATTAATCTGAATATTGGGGAAAACACTTCCGCATCCGAACCCGGGGACCTATTTTAAGTTTTAGAACCCCAATAGGTTTCAGATTTGAAAGCGGGGACCACCACCTAATAGAGGTCAAGGTCGACCTCAACCTTGACCTAGGTCAAGGTCAACCTCAATTCTGACTTAGGTCAGAATTGACCTCAACCCATAACTGAGGTTTCTAGCTGGTCTCCTTGGGAAAATCTATAGTTCCCAGGTCAATTGGGGACCCAAGAAGGTGAGAAAACACACCAGGATGTTGGATAGAGGCACAAAGGCCAAAGAGTAAGTATGATGAAGATTTAGGAGAGCCAATACATAGGTTCTACCCAAAAATAGAGTCATAGAAAGGGATATTAAGGAGGACCCAAAAGGATCCTAACCCTAATTTCACCTAAAAATATAGAATTAAGTGCATGTGCATCCTAAATGAAAATCTAATAAGAAAATGTACTAAATGAGGGTGCTAAACCTACCAAAATGGAAGTGCTTCCATTTTAAGATGATACAATAATTAAATCAAATGATTTAATTAATAAGAGAAATAACTTATACTCTAACACCCCCCTTAAGATAAACTTAGGGAGAAGCTAAAACCTAGAAACAACTACTAAAAGAAGGAAACTTGGGTCCCGAAAAAAAGGCCTGATTAGGTACCCAATCAAAACCAATTCTTTGTAAAGTGGAGAAATAGATAAAACCACATGGGGAAAATAATCTACTCCAAAAAGAGATAGAAAAAGAATGTAGAAAAGAAATGGCTCAAGAGACTCTCTCAAAACCATAAGTACAACCAATCCCCCCATGAGATAGGATCGAGAATCCAAAGCCCACCATAATGATATAACTCATGTCTCAATGATCAAACCAATATGGCTCCACTATGGAAGAAACAAAGGTGTTGGATGAAGAAGAGGAAACCCCTGAATGTGAGGAAAAGATGGAAGGCCTAGCTAATGCTCAAAAGAGAACGCATGAGACTCCTATAGTGGAATCTCCAATGAAGGTGGGCCAATAGATGTGTTGAATCTATCACTTGAGAGGAGATGAATATCCTCTAATATGTCCTCAACAACTGCAGTAGGTGGCTTGATGCATGGAGTGATAATTTCTAAAAAAGCTAAAGAGGAATCATAATGAATAGATGTAAACTCAACATGAGGTGGAGGTACAGAAGTCAGAACATTGATATCATGAACTACACATAAGTTCAAGTGACCCAAATTCACCTCAATATGCTCTCGTGAAAAAGGAGAGCTATTCTATGACAATGGAGATGGTGGACCAAAATGAGAGGAGTAAAAGAAGGAAGAATGATCAATTGTCCCTGTTCCAATAATATTTCTTGTCTTGTTGTCTCTAATGTGTACAGAATCTGGAGTAAACTCAACTGTCTTCCCTATCCCACTGTGATTAATCTGATAGATAGAGAGAAGGTTAGAGGAAAAAGATGGAACACATGGTACATCATGGAATGCACCATCATCAATATCAATAAAACCTTTCCCACATACAATCATAATAGTGTTATTCCCCATCAAAATGCGTGGGGTAGGAGAAGCCTCAAAAGATGAGAATAAATCCTGAGAAGATGCCATATGGTATGAAGCACCTGAATCCAGTAGCCATCTAGAAGAGTGCGGAATAATGGTTTCACATAATGCATGACCCTTTCCATTGTCCCATCCATGTGGCTGAAATAATGATGAAGAAGATATGTGAGAAGGAGAAGAAGGAATATCAATCTTTCTCTTTTGAAGAAGAGCTTGCAAATCAGAATTGTGTTTTGCATATCCATCTATCTTCTTCTCATAACAATGAGACTCGCCATGATTGGGATTTTTACACTAAGCACACTGAGGTCTTTCTATCTTCAATTTTCCCCCCTTAGGAGGAGGTCAGCCAAAGGATTCCTAAGAACTATAATCCTTCCTAAACTCTGTGGTCATAGATATCTGTATCTACTCTGGCTTCCCTGAAGATGGGTGAGCTACCAATGCATGTTTCTGTGATGCTATGAGAGAAAGTTGAGATAGTTTTTCCAACTCACAGGTCAAACGATCAAAGAATATATCAAATGTAGGCATGGTAAATCACAGACCCAAAGAATCCATGGTGGAATAGGAGGTAGAAGAAAATATATGAAAGGGACCATGATTCTTAGAAAGAATCAGGTAAATGCACTTTGTATCTGTCTTATTCTTCCCACACCCCTACAAGATATATCTGATAGATTTGAATTTTATCAAGAAATCCTGAATATAAGCAAATGTTTCGGGACCTAAAGCTATCAATTATGCCTCAATTTGAAGTGCCCTGAACTCATTGACTATGCCAAAGAGAGTTTGAAACTTTTCCCATATATCAAGAGAAGTATCAGGGTATGTGCAAGATCATGAGGGGCCAAACTATGCCCTTAAGTGCCAATGAAAAATTAGCAAATCAGGGTTAGTCAACTTGACGTGAAAATTTGAACTATCTATCAACCTAATATCAAAAATTTGTAAGAATAGAATTTGTAGGAAATTGAATGTAGTTTATAAATTACTAGGCCTTTTCTAAAAAATTAAATATGATTGGTGAAAAGTATAGATTTCAATGTAGAAGTACAAAAATTTCAGGAAAAAAATAACAAGTAGGTGTATGTCTGACCACCTTAATCATAATCAAATGATAATATTTTTTTATAAGATCTCATATATAAGTAGTAGACTCATGCCTGGATGTGACGCATATTTTTTTATAATTTTATTCCAAAAAATAATTAATTATGAATTTTCTGCTACAACGTTTTCAAAATAAAAAAAATTCCCTTATTGTAGGTAAAGCATAGAATGTGATGCATTTTTGGATTTCAAAAATATTATACCGTTTGAAAGTTATAGTTGTTTTTCAATCAGTATATAAATCAGCACTTTAGAGGTAACTTAATTAGAAAATAGCTAATAATTACTTACTGAATTCCAAATCTGACAAAAATTATATCGATAGAAAGCTGATAATCTCCTTAAGATACCCTTTTCGTTTCATCAAATTCAGATGAAAAAATGTTGTCAGCTACATGGTCGAAGTCTGGAACTTAGAGAAATAGGGGAAAAACACATTTTTGTGACATTTTTAGAGTTGACCATGTAGGTTTGGTGTACAAAGCAATACCAAGCCTAATCAAGTACCCAATTTAAAATTGGGTACTCGATATTTTCGGGTACCCAAAAATGATGGCATAATTTTAATTTTTAAATTTTTCCTCCCCTTTTTCCCTCTTGAATTTTTTTCCCTCCCCTTTGTCTTTCCTTCATATGATATATTATATATAAAAAATTATATATTAGATTATGTATTATATATATTAAATATTTTTTTTTCTTTAACAAGGAGGTATCCCCGCGACCTAGCCCAGCGACCAGCAACCCATATCTTGGGTACCTGTGTGAGCTAGGGCGAGACTAATCCCCCCTGGGTGAGACTGTCGGCTCAAACTCCGATCCCACCAGGTAAATCCAGAGGGAGTTTCAAACCCGAGACCATGGGGGTAACCCACAACCTTAAATATTATATAATATCTATATATATTAAATATTATATAATATATATTAATATTAAATGTTACATTATATATATCATATATCATATATTATATATTAATATATTTTTTACAATATATCACATACTATCTTCATATTTAAATTGCATGTAATATATATATATATAGTAAACAATATATATTCAATATGATATGTATTATATATTATATATTAAATATTGTTGTATATATAATAAAATGAAGTATAATATATAATATATATTATATATTATATAGGACATATTAATAAATAGGTTAATTACACCAGTATAAGGCATCCAAAAGGTTTCTAAATGGGTCATAGAGGGTTCCTAGGGGTCCTAATGCGTGAGAAGGTGTACTAGGACCCCTTAGGTCCCTCTGTAACCCCCGGGGACACATTAGAACACTCAAGTGTCTCCCAAGGGGTCGTAGGACCCCTTGGGATACACTCGAGTGTTGAAATATGTCGAAAGGGGTCATGGGGACTTCCTAGGGGTCCTAACGCATTAGAAGGTGTACTAGGACCCCTTACGTCCCTCTTTGACCCTCAGGACACATTAAAACACTTAAGTGTGTCTCAAGGGGTCGTACAAACCCTTGCGACACACTTGAGTGTTTAAATGTGTCGAAAGGGGTCATGGGGACTTCCTAGGGGTCCTAACGTGTGAGAAGGTGTATTAGGAACCCTTAGGACCCTCTTTGACCTCCAATGACACATTGGAACACTCAAGTGTGTCCCAAAGGGTCCTATGTCCCCTTGAGACACACGTGAGTATTCCAATGTGTCAAAAAGGGTCAATAAGGGACTTCCTAGGGGTCATAACGCATACCCCTTAGGTCCATCTGTGACCCCTAGAGACACATTGGAAAACTCAAGTGTGTCCAAAGGGGTCCTACAACCCCTTGGGACACACTTGAGTGTTTTAATGTGTCCCCAAGGGTCAAAGAGGGACTTCTTAGGGGTCCTAACACATGAGAAGGTGTACTAGGACCTCTTAGGACCCTCTGTGACCCCCAAGGACACATTAGAACACTCAAGTGTATCTCAAGGGGTCCTACGACCTTCTAGGACACACTTGAGTGTTCCAATGTGTTAAAAGGAGTCATGGCGTCTTTCTCAGGGTCCTAACACATGAGAAGGTGTACTAGGACCCATTAGGACCCTCTTTGACCCCGAGGGACACATTGGAAAACTCGTGTGTGTTTTAAGGGGTCCTACAACCTCTTGGGACACACTTGAGTGTTCCAATATTTCAAAAGGGGTAATGGGGTCTTCCTAGGGGTCCCAACGTGTGAGAAGGTGTACTAGGACCGCTTAGGACCCTCTTTGACACTAAGGGACACATTGGAACACTCAAGTGTATCCCAAGGGGTCCTACAATCTCTTGGGACACACTTAAATGTTCAAATGTGTCAAAAAGGGTAATGAGGACATCCTAGGGGTCCTACGACCGTGATAAGGTGTACTCGGACCTCTTAGGTCTCTCTTTGAACCCCAGGAAGACATTGGAACACTCAATTATGTCTCAAGGGGTCCTACGACCTCTTGCGACACACTTGAATGTTCTAATATTTCAAAAGGGGTAATGGAAAGTCCCTATGACCCCTTTTGACACATTGGAACACTCAAGTGTGTCCCAATGACCCTTAGAGACACATTAGAGCACTCAATTGTGTCCCAAGTTACAAACCACAATTGTCCCCAATGAAGTCCCCATGACCCCTTTTGACACATTAGAACACTCAAGTGTGTTTTAAGGGGTCATAGGACCCCTTGGGACACACTTGAGAATTCCAATGTGTCGAAAGGGGTCATGGGCACTTCTTAGGGGTCATAACATGTGATAAGGCATACTAGGACGCCTAGGAAGTCCTCATGACCCCTTTCAACACATTGGAATGCTCAAGTGTGTACAAATGGGTCATAGGACCCCTTGGGACACACTTGAATGTTCTAATGTGTTGAAAGGGGTCATGAGGACTTCCTAGGGGTCTTAATGTGTAATAAGGCATACTAGGACCCCTTAGAAGTTCCC
>MU228138.1:3845455-3857852 GCA_018584345.1 Thuja plicata
ATCCCATGACCCCTTTCGACACATTGGAACACTAAATTGTGTACCAAGGGATCCTACGACCTCTTGGGACACACTTGGGTGTTCCAATGTGTCGAAAGGGGTCATGGCGACTTCTTAGGGGTTCTAACTCCTGATAAGGTGTACTAGGACCCCTTAGGACCCTCTTTGACTCTCGAGGACACATTGGAACACTCAAGTGTGTCCTAAGGGGTCCTACGACCTCTTGGGACACACTTGAGTATTCCAATGTTTCAAAATGGGTTATAGGGTCTTCCTAGGGGTCCTAACACATGAGAAGGTGTACTAGGACCCCTTAGGACCCTCTTTGACCCTGGGAGACACATTGGAACACTCAAGTGTGTCCCAAGGGTTCCTATGAGCTCTTGGGACATACTTAGAGTGTTCCAATGTGTCGAAAGGGGTCATGAGGACTTCCTAGGGGTCCTACAACCGTGATAAGGTGTACTAGGACCCCTTAGGTTCCTATTTGAGCCCCACAAACATATTGGAACACTCAATTGTGTCCCAAGGGGTCCTACGACCTCTTGGGACACACTTGAGTGTTCCAATGTTTCAAAAGGGGTCATGAGAAGTCCCCATGACCCCTTTTGACACATTGGAACACTCAAGTGTGTTCCAAGAGGTTGTAGGACCCCTTGGGACACACTTGAGTGTTCCAATGTGTCCCCAAGGATCAAAGAGGGTCGTAAGGGGTCTTAGTACACCTTCTCACACGTTAGGACCCCTACGAACACCCCATGACCCCTTTTGAAATATTGGAACACTCAAGTGTATCCCAAGTGGTCGTAGGACCCCTTGGGACACACTTGAGTGTTCTAATATGTCCCTGGGGGTTAAAGAGGCATCCTAAGGCATTCTATTATACCTTCTCATGTGTTAGGACCCCTATGAAGACCCCATGACCCATTTAGACACATTGGAACACTCAATTATGTCCCAAGGGTTTCTACGACCTCTTGGAACATACTTGAGTGGTCCAATGTCTCGAAAGAGGTCATGGGGACTCCCTAGAGGTCCTAATGCATGATAACATGTACTAGGACCCCTTAGGACTCTCTTTAATCCCTGGGGACACATTAGAACATTCAAGTGTGTCCTAAGGGGTCCTACGACCTCTTGGGATACACTTGAGTGTTCCAATGTTTCAAAAGGGGTCATGGGGTCTCCCTAGGGGTCCTAACACATGAGAAAGTGTACTAGGACCCCTTAGGACCCTCTTTGATCCTCGGGGACACATTGCAACACTCAAGTGTGTCCTAAGGGGTCCTTAGGAAAGTTCATTTGTAAAAAAATTTAAAAAAAAAAGAAAAAAATTAGGTATCCAAAAATATCGAGTACCCAAAAATATCAGGTACCCGATTAGGCTTGTGCTTTGGTTTTAGGTTTGGCCAGGTGTACTGACACCCAGGCCTACTAAAAAGTCAACAAACATTTTCATGCACTTTTGGACGAGTGAAAAGTGGATTTTTTTCACATCACCACTTTTTTGCCCCTCGTGATCTTGCACATACCCATCACACCCATCAAGATGGAAGAGCAAACTATCTGAAACATATAGAGAAAGAAAACTCATGGCCTCATCCATCTTATTTCTATGTTGCGCGACCTCGAAAGGATGAGTCAATACTGGCTGAATGGTGTTTAAACAAGACCATAACCCTCATGATCAAAGAATCTAAGTCATACAAGATTTCCATACATGGAAATTGTGAGGAGTGAGAAGCTCAACTAAAGTTGAATCTTCCATTGATAAGGAGAGACAGTGTAATAAATGCTTCAAAATGAAAGGGAAAATACCTAAATAATTTCTCCAGAAAAAGAGTCTTAGATCTAAAGAGAGCTCATCAAGAGCTTTCCAACTCCTGATCATGAGCAAGAAACAAAGTCAGTATGCTCATTCCAGAGGCCTGGAAGCGCTGAAAAGAAGGGCTTTCTTTGACTGGCAAAAAAGCCAGTAAAATAGAAAAATATAAAAAAATAGAACTACTGCCAAAATCTCCATCTTGGAAACAACTTTCCGATGCTTTATCATTTGAAAAAAAGGCCTATGTTTGCTCAAGTTGTGAGCAAAACACCGAAGACTGCTCCAAAACAAGAAGAGAACCAAGAAACCCAAATTGCAATGCAAAAAAATTCAAAAAAAAGGTGGCGTGAATTTTGAGGCAGCACGAAAACTGAGGCGGTATGAAAATCAAGGCATTTTTTTCCTTGAAAAGAATGCCAAGGTTGTGCATGCAAAAAAGAGGGCCCGAATTTTATTTGTGTCCAAATTGGACGTGTTGTATATTAAAATAGCAATTTTTGGGCCTTTTGAGCTCGACCGTGAGGTCAATTTGTGCTCAAAGTGCTCTGAAAAAATATTTCCCTTTAAATCCACACAAAATTTTGAAAAAATTTGAAACCTTCAAAGCTCCAAAAACTTTAAAAACTCAAAAACGGGCTGCAACCACAAGGCTATAATACCATGGTAGAATTCATAGAATTCAACCACCAAGATCCACTACATGCATAATAACCTGTTACAAAAGCAAAGCTTGAAGACAAAAGTCAGAATGATCTGAAAGACAAAATATTCATTTAGAGAGGGAATAATGAAATACAAAGAGATCAATCCTTATAAAGGAGATCAAACACCAAAAGGCGGAGAAACCTATGTTGCATGAATAATTAATAAAAGAATTAATTATAACATGCTAAAGTTTAGCTTAAGTAAAGTAGAGATAATAATTGAATCAAATGATTTAATTAATAAGAGAATTAACTTATTACTCTAACAATAAATGTTTCACTTGGGACAATATATGAAAAAGGGGTTTCAAGGTCCTTACAAATGTGTTGTATGTAGGGTTAGTGAAGACAATGTGTCTAATATTTTCTTTAGTGTTCTTTTTTTATAGGCGTATTGAGGAAATTGTAGCTTATTTAGAATCAACATTTTGTTCACACTTCTTTTACATCTAAATTTAATGCTAACATGGGCTAACCCACAATTTTGGCTTTAAATAGGTCTTATTTTTATTCTTTGACAAATTTGGTTGGAAAGAAATTATCAAATTTTCCAAGGTTATCAAAAAACTTTTAGGTATATTAGGGAAAAGGGTTTTAGATTTAATGAAAGAAACTTTACAAGTCAAGTGCTCTCTAGATGTTATTTATTCTTCTGATGATCTAATGTTTTAAAAGTTAGCTATGGGACAATTGTCTATACCTAATAATATTAATTCTCAGATTAGATCTTTTGGATAAGGTGAACAACTGTAGTATATGGTCTCCTTCTCCATTTGGATTTTCTAAAATTAATGCTAATAGCTCTTCATGAGGCTATCTAGGTTCTTCAATGGTTTTGGTTTCCCTCTCGAATAATAGAAACTTTTTTTTTTGGTCTTTTTGCAGATTTACATTGAATGTTGAACAATTTCTTCTCTAATCAAGAAAATTTCAACACATTTTCTTCATGTTCCTTAAAAATGGAATGTTGTTGCTAACTCCTTGACTAAATAGAATCTTGATGTTGACTCAATGCTATGGAATGATCTCTTTATTTAACCCATTCCTCACTACTTTTTGCACTCCTCATTTGGACTAATATTTTGTTTATTTTAGTTATTTTAATTTTAAATTTATGATTTCTTTTCAATCTTGACAAAAATAGATTAGTATTAAAGATCCTTAAATTTTGTTTTTCACAATTTATTAGCAAATATTATTGTTTAGAAATCTAAATATAACTTTTCGAAATTAAAAACTTAATATATTTATCTCTTTATTTTTGGAAAAAGTAGACTACAACATAAACTTCGAGATGAACTGAACTTATCACAAATCTCTAAGAAGATAACACAGGACCCTACGCATGTTTTAGCGTTATCCATTCCCAAATTGGCACCTTCGTTTTATGCATTAATTGACTAATTGCCATAAGTCAGCTGACGCTCACTCATCTCGTGAGTATACAAAACCTGTAAGTACCAAAAACACTTTAATTTTAGCAAGAAGTTAAAATTTATTAAGTTCATATATTTTTCAAAAAAATTATATCTATAGTTACCAATCCTGGCCTTCCAAGTGGATTTCTCCACTGAATTAGTGACATTTAAATTTTTGTGTTTTGACGCGTGTACATTCACGAGACGGCCAAATATAGTTTATTTAACAAATTCGTTTAGAGCATCGACGTGTCATAATCTTTCCAAGCCTGCGGGAGGTCACTGGGGACGTTGATTTCTGCTTTTTGTGGTTGAAAAATTCCGTTGAAACCATGTTTAGAGTATTTAGGTCCTCCAACCGGGCTTTGCAAATAAATTTAGGGTCCGTTTGGCAGCAGGAATATCATATCCTGGATATGGTCAATTCAAGAAGATGCTGCATATTCAAGAAGATGCTTATCCTCAAAATGAAATCCAAAATATGGTCTGACCCGTTTGGTTCATCCGGAAGATAAATGAGAAGATGCATAAGGAATTTTAATTCTTTATTTTTTAATTTCTTTGAATATGGTGTGTATATATACACACATGCACACATGTGTATATATACATACATACATACATGTGTGTGTATATACACATGTATATATATACATGTGTATATATATACACACGTGTATATGTGTATATACACACATACACACGTGTGTGTATACACACATATACACACATTTGTGTACACACACATGTATTTATACACAAATGTGTGTATATACACATACAAGTGTGTATCTATGTATACACATATACACATGTGTATATATACACATGTGTATATATACACACACACACGTGTGTATACACATATAAACACATTTATGTATATATACATATATATACACATGTGTGTATATATACATATATATACACATGTGTGTATATACACACACATACATGTGTATATACACACATATACACACCATACATAGACACATACAAGTGTGTATCCATGTATACACATATACACACATGTGTATATATATACACACCATACATGTGTGTATATATAGAGAGATATACACATGTGTGTGTATACACACACCATACATGTATGTATATATACACATATGTGTATATACACACATATATGTATGTATATATACACATGCATATATACACACATGTGTATACACACACATGTATATATATACAACCTTATAGCAATATAATATACATATCCCACGAAATATTAAATTTGCTTTTCTAAAAATTGGAATTCCCATTCCACTTATTTTGAAATTCCAATTCCACCTATTTAGGTGGAAGATGATATTCCCATTTTGGGGGCAAAATGAGAATTTCGGAATTCCAATTCCATTTTTTTCCAAGGACCCAAACATGAAATTTGGCATTATCCAGAATTAGATAATGCCAATTCCGGTCCAATTCCTGCTGCGAAACGGGCCCTTAGGATTTGTGATTGTAATTATCGCATTTGAAGTGGGTTTAGAGGAAAAGTAGTGGGATTGAAATTTTGTAGGGATGGGGACAAAAAAGATGTTTGAGGAAGTTTGAAACATCGCAATATTGGCTCAATCCTATTGGTAGGGATTTAAGAGAGGGGTCCCTTTTGTGAGTGGAATGCTGAAATTCTTCTAGATTGGACTGGGATTTTGAGTTACAGTAGTTTAAGTAGTGAGTGAGAGTTTGTATATGTATACTGTGTATTGAAGCAGAGGATTCTGCTTGAGAAAAACCAGGGGAGTTGCTTTGGATGGACATGATTCAATCCTGTGTTTGAGGAGGCGGAAACAAATTAGAAAGTTGCAGTTTCTTGAACTCAATTTGTTCTGAACAAGGCAAATCCTTTTACTTCAACCTCATTGTTTTGACATACAGAAACCCACCAAAAAATGTATTTGTTTGATGCATGTTTAATTCCTGTTTGAGAGGAGACTGAGATACAGAGACTCACAACAGTGTTCATACTTTTTGTCCCTGATTCGCCCTGTTTGATAGATTGTTGTGATACTCAGACGCACAGAAAAGCACGCATTTGAATTATCCATGTTTCACTGTGTTTGAAAGATTGCCGTGATTTACAAGAGACCCAGAATAGCACTCACATTCTTAATCCCTAATTGAGGTTGTGGTGATATGCAGAGAACCATAAAAGCATGCATTTGTTTTTTCAGTTTTTCATTTAGTTCTTTGAGCTTGATTTGATATACAATAGACTTAAAATAGCATGCACTTATTTCATCCCGTTTGAGAGATTGATCTGATATGCAAAAACCCACAAAAACATGCACATTCTTTTACCCCTTTTTCATCCTATTCGAGATATTGTTCCGATATACAGAACACCCACAAAAGCATATGCATTTGTTTCCTCTCTGTTTCATCCTGTTTGAGAAAAGTTGTTAAATGCAGACTCACAATTGCATTCATAGGTTTTGATTATGTGGCTTTACTTTGCAGTTTGTAGGAATAATTCAACTAAACTCTGTTAGAGAGATTTTCGCCAACCATGTCTATCTTGAGCTGTCTGTATGTTACATTTAGTATACGTGTTTTCCTTGTGCCTACCCAAGGCTATGAATAATTTGATCCCGTAAGGCATTGCCAGTTATATGGATATATACAATGTATATATATACATATCCAATTTTTTATATTTATAGAATGTGGGTATATTATGTATATACACACACACACTCTATATAAAGCACGCGAGATCCACATATTAAATCACCTTTGTATAGATGGTCAATCTGTATATGAGCAGAAGTGCTCAAGCAATATCCAGCAACATCACAAGCTCTAGGTTTTCAACTGTGTCTTAATCATAAGTTAAAGGCAAGTGACCCTTGAGAGACTGGGAAGCCTATTTTATCTAGATTCCAGAATTTTCTGAATTTGTTTAGTCAGAATTTTTCTTTAGGATAGGCATCACTCACTATTATACTACCTTGTTATTGACGGGTTTATAATACATGACGAATTGGAAAAATTCATTTTATTCATTTGATAGATTCTGCACATGTCCTATTCTGTTTGTTTTACGTGCCTAGGAAATTTATCTAGATGTATTACATGCAAGTTATGGAACTTTTATTGATGCCAGCAAAGGTTTCAGTAGTTGTGTTTGTTTTCATGGAGTACAATAATGAAAGAAAAATTTCAAATAAATTTGCGAATCCGTCTTTTTGTTCCTGAATCCTTGTGTTGGGTATTGATCTGTGGCTATCAATGTAAGTAGGAAAATTTCAGCTGATTTTGTCTGTTACTGTAAAAGCCCTATTCTGTGTCTCAGTGAGGGCTTAGAAATTGGATTTTGACCTTAATTCTACAATTATAAAATGCCCTATTTTGTATCTCAGTCCGGCCTTAGAAATTGAATTTTGACCTTGATTCTATAATTATAATTCAGATTTGTACTGCAGATGGAAGGAGGACCTGTAAAGGTTAATGCCCAAGAATTTGGCACATGTCTTCGCTTGGTCAATAAAAATCCATATGTACTTAAATTAGCTTTCTCAGCAGGCATTGGAGGCCTGCTGTTTGGTTATGACACAGGTCAGAAATCACACCCATAAGCATTCTTCAAGCTCTTAAGGATTGTGATATAGAGTTAGGGTAAAAGCGTACAGTTATCAGTCCTACGGGATGCCAATGATCTGTTTGGGTTGATTTTATTAACTTACAGGTGTCATATCCGGTGCGCTCTTGTACATTCGAGATGACTTCAAATCTGTGGATAGTTCTACAACATTGCAGGTATTTTATACTATTGTGTAAAGCTCGAACTCTTCATCACAAATTGGGTTTTTAGATCTTCTCTGAATTGACTGGTAATGATGGATATGAGCACAGGAAACTATTGTGAGTATGGCAATAGCTGGGGCAATCATTGGTGCTGCGTTTGGAGGATGGGTTAATGACCGTTATGGAAGGAGATCAGCACTTCTTATGGCTGATGTTGTGTTTTTACTTGGAGCAATTCTCATGGCTGTTGCACCCATGCCTGCAATTCTCATTCTTGGTAGAGTATGTGTGGGTTTGGGAATAGGCATGGCGTCATTTACTTCACCACTTTATATTTCAGAGGCCTCCCCATCCAAAGTGAGGGGAGCCTTAGTGAGTACTAATGGCTTTCTCATCACTGGAGGTCAGTTTTTATCATACATCATCAATCTGGGACTCAGTAAGGTAATTCAACCTTTCAAATCTATTTCATGTTTCTTTTATAGTGAAATTAGTTTGGAAATTTGAGACAGTATATGGAAATCTTAGTAGCCACAGATTGCAATGAATATTTAGACAGGCTTTTTCTGAACCAAAACTATTGCCAAAGTTTTGGCTATATTTATGCATTTCTATGACTGATGTCTAGAGGATATATAAGTAATCGCAATCACATCAATATTTTCTTAAAAGCTATTTCTGGATTCATAAGATCACATCATCATGCATTCAAACTCCTGTGAGTGGGGAATGGAAAGAGAACTCTTCTGATCATAATCATATATGGATGTTACAGGCACCTGGTACTTGGAGATGGATGCTTGGAGTTGCAGGTCTTCCTGCAGTTTTGCAGTTTTTCTTGATGTTTTATTTACCGGAATCTCCTCGTTGGTTATACAGAAAGGTATGTAGCGCAGAGCAGGATTATCTTTAAGGCATGAGCAGCTTGATTTGCTCTACAGAAAATTTGATGTTTTGTTTGGTGATTTATATGGCTAGGGACTGCTGGAAGTGAAGCTTTTGGCATCACAAACAGTTTGTCTAAACTATCAAAAAGTCACATCCTTTTTAACTAATATATGGACTGTTGAAATTGGAATTTTTTATTTGGATACAGAAAAGAGAAGCAGAGGCAATTGCCATCTTGAAGAAGATATACCCCCCTGAAGAAGTTGATGCAGAAATTCAAGAGCTAAAAGAAACTGTTGAAGAAGAACTCCGGTTGCAAGGGGATTCTAGTAGTTTTAATTATGGTCAGTTGTGGAGGGTGAAAGAAGTGAGATATGCACTTATTGCAGGTTGTGGACTTCAAGTAAGCAGTGATCATTAATCAAAATCCTTTTTCATTAAGCCCTTGTTCTCATGTTTCTGGACTGACATTATATATTATGTTTTAACTTCTTTGACAATTACTGAACAGCTCTTTCAACAATTTGTGGGTATCAACACTGTCATGTATTACAGTCCTACCATTGTCCAGCTAGCTGGATTTGCATCCAATTCAGTTGCTCTGATGCTATCTCTTATAACATCAGGCTTGAATGCTTTTGGTTCAATTGTTAGCATATCTCTGATTGATAGATATGGAAGGAGAAAACTCCTAATCTTCAGCCTGGTGGGAGTCATTGCATCGTTAGCTATATTGACTGGCGTTTTTCATGTAACTACCGAAAGCTCTCCTTTGGTAAGCAGAAAATCAACAGAAGGATTTTCAGGTTATCAGTGCCCAGCTTATGCTTCTTCAACAGGCGGTACATGGGATTGTATGAAATGTCTAAAGGCCTCGCATCCAGAATGTGGTTTCTGTGCATCATCAGGAAATCAGGTATTGACAGTGAAGACAAATAACAGAGATTAGATTTCCACAGTCCTTTAAGATTATTGCTTAGTTTCTAGATTTCCGTGTGCTGGATTTAGTGTGCATCAACATTTTAGATCACAGTCCATGATCCATGAATAGAGATGATGGATCATGGAGTGTGATCGGAAACTTTGATGCAAACAAAAGCTTACACAGTGAAATCCAGATGCTGAGCAGTGATCAAGACAAATGTTTTTATTTTCTAAACTTTTTGCTTGAGGTATTTCTTAGTATGAAGGTACTGAAAATGGTGTATATAAAACTATAAAAACATCTCTGCAACAAGAACTGAAAGTTCCAGGGTACATTTTTGTTTCCTTTGCTTTTCAGCTAGACGCTACCTTGTCTATGAACATAAACTAACATCTGTATGAACCCTTTTGACAGTTGTTACCAGGAGCTTGTTTAATCTCCAACTCAACAGTGAAGCATATTTGTCAAGGTGATCATCGCCCATGGTTCACCAGAGGATGCCCAAGCCGTTTTGGTTGGTTGGCTGTTGTAGGACTGGGACTTTATATCATTTTCTTCTCCCCTGGAATGGGAACAGTCCCATGGGTCACAAACTCTGAGATATATCCTTTACAGTACAGAGGAACCTGTGGAGGCATTGCTGCAACGGTGAACTGGATCTCTAATTTAGTTGTTTCACAGACCTTTCTCACCATGACAGAAAACATTGGCACTTCCCTGACATTCCTGGTGTTTGGAATTATATCAGTGTTTGCACTTTGCTTTGTAGTAGTGATAGTACCTGAAACAAAGGGCCTTTCCTTGGAGGATGTTGAAAAGATGTTGCACGAAAGAGTTAAAAAGTTCAGTTTTCTCTTTGGGAAGACTGATGATCACCCAACTGGAGGAGACCTAAATGGTAAAGGGACTGCACTTGAGCACTAGTAAATAGTGAAGTGTATACAGCTTTTTGTGTGGGAGATTTGAGTACAGAGAAAGTTTGATATAAAGTAGGTAGAGCTTTTTGCATGTCAGCTATATTTGATGTGGAATACATATATTAATATGCTGTAATGCCCATTTGTGAAGCTAAATAGAACTGTTTAATTTGATTGGTATTGTTTTTGTTATGCTAATGTCAAGGGAAGCTGAAATTGTATGTACTATGTACTACTTTGTGACTTCAATGCTGAATGGGATGACGATTCTTTTTGTCTTTCTTTTAACTGTCTGTTGTCTACTGATGCTTCAAGTAGTCAGTGATTCCTTCTGCAAGCAAGAGAATGATTCTGGTAAGAGTACCAAAAAAAAAGTGTGATACAATGGTTAACTACTTAATGTTAGCTCACCTAGAAAAGCAATATGATATTTAGTATTTATCATAGCCATAAAGTCAGCAACTGTCAGAGGCCTTGTTATGTGTAATGTAGTGTCCCTAATTTGTGCAGTCCTGAGGTGTACCATCCAATTCCCATCGCTGGACATTTTGTTTCCTATTAGTCAATCCCCACAATGGACTTTTGAACTTATCTTTTAAAATACGTAACCCTATTTTTGCTGATGGTATCTGTACTGTGGTTCTCAGTCAATGTGATAATTTTGCAGTCGTATGGAAAGAGCTTGGGGTCTTTTTTCTTGTGGGGCAGCAGATTAGGCCATCCTCCCATGATGAGGGTTTCTTAAAAAAATTAAGAGTGTTCTTAGGAATTTTAGTTTATTTCGACGGAAAGGGGTTTCGTCTATTTCGGAATTTGAAATGAAAAATAAAAAATGGAAAATTATAGTAATTAAATAAATCATTTAAAAGAAATGTTGGCATACAACCTGTTTTACAGGTGTGTATATATATATATATATATAATAAAAGAAACTTAGCCTGTTATCTCTTTTTTAAAAACAGAGCGTCACATATATAGCTATAACACTTTATTTACATGTAAAAGGATTTAGGATCTAAATGAGATGGGTTTATATGATATAAGAAAAAATATGCTATAGTATGAACTAGGTATTCTATCTTAAAAGAGTATTTTCTTTTTAAATATTTAATTAAAAAATAAATATAATCTAATGATACAAGATGGGAGAAAATTCTTGCTCTAAGTTTTGTTGACGTTAGTTTTGTACCACTACATAACATATAGGATTTAAACACTTGATACAGGATATCAAACACTCAACCCTCTCTTGAAAAGTTATTACTCATGAAGGACATGAGAAAACTCCAAGGTTCCTTACATCTGTGGATACTAACTCAGTTATATTAATGTGATTTGCTGGTTAATCACGTAGGCGGGCTTACGTTGTTCATTCAAGGATGTCAGATTCTTGCTATGATGATGATGGGACTTAGCTTTGTAATGTATACTCAATTGATTCCTTCTCCTTAATTTATATCACTTCCAACTTCGCTCATCAAAACTCTCACTACTAAACTACTCACTGCTTCACTACTACTCCTATGGAATGGAAAGATTAGCAAATGGACGGGGATCAAACCTAATGAAAGCTTGCCAGCGGCACTACCTCCACAGATGCAATGATTCAAGGGAAATTCTTAGAATTTTCACACTAACACCTATCTTCCAACCCAACTTGAAGTACAAGCGGAAAGATGAAATGCAAGTAGAACTTGGGAGCAATTGGACTAGATTACCACACAAGGCTTCCTAACAAGCCGCTAGGATGCTAGTGGCCTAGTATATAGATCCCTATCAAACATTCACTAATATCACCATACATCTAGCCATCTATTCCTAATCCAACAACATGAAATGAAATCCTACTTTAATTTGAGAGATGAGAAGAAACATGCAATACATCAAGAAATATTAAGTGATTCACCATGAAGACCAACAATGAAACATCAATCACTTGAATAGTATTATGG
>MU228138.1:3860542-3900618 GCA_018584345.1 Thuja plicata
TCATCATGAATCCTTTGGTTTTATCCCATATTCCTGAAAGATTTAGCACAACTCTTGCCCATGTTCCAGACAGACTTGACTTCCCAGCAGGCCAAAATTGCCCAAAACCAACTCTCAAACTTCACTCACCAGACCAAGGGGGCTTGAAAACTGTCACCAACAAAGACTACCTAAGACCACTACTCCTACTGCTTGCAAAAGAGGGGGTCCCCATTTGCAATGGGGCGATGGTGTGAAAACCTCACAACAAGTTTTCAATTAAAAAATAGTTAAAATGAGGGGGTTGATCCATAACAACAGACATAGCCAGCACGAGAAGTGCCAGACTAACAACACATTACCAGCACCAACACACCCTCAGCCAATACCCTTCTTTAAAATCAAAAACAAAAAATGAGTGACCACAGGTCCCAACTTCACAGCGAAATTGGTAATCAACCTATGATCACCAACAAGAATAGTCCCAGCTAAGTTAACAACATTGTTCCAAATAACCCAAACATTAGCATAAAACCAAATATCAAAACCAGTCTTATGACTAATAGAGTCATTAAACATATTTAAAAACATGCCCTTAAAGGCCGACCACCAACAACTAAAGTTTAAGAACAATATTAAAAACAAAAGGAAAGTCATTTGGGGTTTTTCCCCCCTTCATTGAGCAACAACTTCAACCAGCCCTCCGCCAGAAACTGGAAAATTTTCTCGTCGTCCTTCTCCTTCTTCGAGGTCTTCAAGCTCTCCTAGTGAAGAAGGTGGAGAGTCGTGGTCGTCGAGTGCATCAATTTAACCATGAAGTCCGCCACCCTGTTAAAACTCTCACCTAGCTCCTTGATCTTACCTTTCAGCACCTATAAGTCCTCTTTAGTACCAAGGTCCTAGATCTTACCTCGAAGCCACAGAAGATCATCCTTCATTTGATGCATGTCTGCCTTAATTTCCTCATTTTATCCTCTAAGGAACCAACATTATTCCCCCCAGTTTCATTTCCAGTAGTCTCCTCTGACATGCCCAAAGGCGAAGTAGAAGTAAGCAGAGACTCAATTTTGTTTCCTCCCGACACTTTTGTTCTCGAAAAGTCCATAGTGGGAAGTTTGAAACTAGCAGACACCTGTGTGGATTCTTGGCTTCTTTCACCTCCCTCCCTAGTCGAGGTAGCTTTTCCCTTATTGTTTTCGTAGTTGTCCTCCTCCTTAGTTTTTATCTTTCTCCCCTTCTTGTTTTCTTCATTTTCCCTTTTTTCCTCCCTTCTTCCTCCTTAGACACCACCTCTTCCTCATCCACCTCAAGGTACCTTTTCCTAACCGTCTTTTTCTTGACACAGGTGTTGGAAGCAATCTTGTGGGACCTCCTCCTGCTGTCGTTATCCTCCTCTTCTTCCGCAGAGTCAATGTTAATTTGAACATCCCCCACCTTGCCAGCGTGACCCTAGCGAGTTTCCTTAGGGTTTTTCCCCGCAGGAGTAGGCATTTTAGAGGATGAAGTAGATTGAGACAGGGAAGCAACATTCTCTTTAGGGGTATTGGCTGGGATGATATTCAATTATTGCAAGGTAATAGTTCTTGGAGGACAAAGGGCTCGATGAAAATTATACAACCGAAGAATGAGCCCTTGGTGGAGGATATAATAGTTCTGCTTGGATTTTTCTTCCCCCTCACATCCATAACCGACGCTTCCAACAAATGCAACAGAAAGAACAAGATGGAGATCTCTTCATTATAATGGAAATGATTTAACAATGGAAAATTATAATTATAGCAGGTCTCAAAATGACCTTCAAGGGTGAGATATTTCATTAGTATTAAGCATACCTCATTCCGAGATTCAAGCAACTCATCACCCTTAAAACCACCACGAAAATGAATAGGCACCTCCATATTTTTAAGAATATGTTAACACTAGTGTCATCTCTGCTCTTGGTAACCTTCCTCCACTTTTTACCCTTCAAGGATAAACCTGTGGCTTGAGCTATCACTTCTTCATTAATCTCGAAGGTGATACGATTAATGGTGACCTTACGATCTTTCCAGGAATCAACAAGCTACGTAGATATTATTTCATCGCTTCCCTCCATGGCTTAAATGTAGGGGTAAAATCCACCTTCCTTCAGGTAAATTACAACAAAAGGGTTTTTGAGAAACCCATCCTCGATTTTAGGCGGTTACACTCTAACCATATCTCCTCCCATCTCAATGCTATTCTCCAAAATTTGCACTTCTTCCTGAGGCTCCAGAGACATCACAATTAAACTCGCAACGCAAAACATAGTCCAAAACCAAGCGCAGCTCAAACAACTGTTGCAGCAAACCCAACTCAAACAACCATTGCAGCAAACCAGCGTACCCAGAATAGTGGTAATTCTAATTTCCTTAATGAAAAGCTAGTAATTCAACCTGAAGAAAGTACTGTTCACTTATGGAGGCGTATTAATTATAATAAAGGCCCATAAAATAATATGATTGCAGATCTTGGGAATAAAATGCTCATAAAGCCTGGCCATCTTTTCACAAGTCACAAATCTTGTGCAAATCCCCACGCTATCTTTTCTCTTAAAAGTGTCTGTACAATCACCATATATGATAATAATAACCCTTTTTATCAACAAGTTACCATAATTAAGTCTATTTCCTTTTTTACATTTGAAATTTGAATTCTTGCTTGTCCTTGTGATTCGGCTAGCTGCCTTTCTCCACCAATAAGATTCATTAATGTACCTCATCATTCAAATTTATTATTACTTTTCCTCTCAATGAGCATAGTGGTATGCGTCGTCAACGACTTTAAGTTTCTCCAGCACTTGATCCCATGTATAGTTAGTTTAGTGGCTGCCAGTGCATCTGCCATTGCATTCCCTTCTCTATAAATGTGTTGTAATTTGAATTCCTCCAGCCTCGAGAGAAACATCAAAATATCTTGCAGCAGACTAGACATACTCCAACTAGCCTTATAGCTACCTTTGACCATCTCAATCACAATTTTTGAGTCACCCTCGATAATCAACTTCCTGTTTCCCATAGTAACAACAACTTTAAGACCCCATAATAAGGCGGAAATCTCTGCCACAATATTGGTAACCATCCCAAGGTTAACCACATAAGCAGTATGCATCCTCCCATGATGATCTCTAATAATACCTCCTCCCACAGTAGTCCCGCTGCAAGCAGCCCCATCAAAATTGAGCTTGAAGAATGTGTCAGTCGGAGGCCCCCAGTGGGTATTCCTCCTTGCCAACACCTTCGAGTTATCAAAATCAAAAAATGATTTAGAGAGCTTCCATTCCCGAGCCAATCTACAATCCCTATCCCTAGGGGGGAAGTTACAAACTTTCCACTAGCAAGTCTCAAGGTTCTCCCATAGCAGATTAACATCAGTTCTCACCGTACCTTCCATATCACTTTCCTCCCCCTGAAACACCTTATTATTCCTTTCCTTCCAAAGGCTCCAACACACATGCGGGGGTAACACTTTCCAGAGTGAACTAATGAGCGGATGAACATAAAGGTGTCCCCAATTAATGACAAATTGGTTGGCATTCTCCATGAACACGCACTCCAGCTACATTTTTCTCATGATTCTAGACCACACATTAACCGCATAAGGACAATGGATTAAGAGATAATTTATGGTCTCTTCCTGATTTCTACACATCACACAATGGTTGACCAAATGTATTCCCCTCTTCTGGAGGTTATCCAAAGTGAGGATCTTGCTGTGAAAAAGCGTCCACTAGAAAATTTTTATTTTTGGGATCAACTGTGAGTTCCAAACACTTCCGCACATTTTCTCATTCACCACTTTCTTTGAACTATCTAAGTATGTTAATTTTATCGTGGCCTCCCCCAACGTGTTATGGCACCATACACTTTGTCTTCTATCTAAGAGAGAGGGATTCCAACACTTTCCAATACCTTATGAATTTGTGCAACACAATGGGGAACCTGATCTTGGTCATTATAAGATTCCATCAACTTTTTCCATTTCCAGTCATGAGATATATAGTCCTTCACTTTACTGCCAAAGAAAGTTTCAAGACAATCTCTACTATGGCAATACCAAGGAGTTTATCACCTATCCACCAATCCTCCTAGAAACTAATATGATTACCATTACCCAAAATCCATTTCATCCCAGTTTTCGGGATACCCTTACACTTAGTAATAAAGTTCCAAGTGTTAGAACAAGTCGGTAATCCCTGGCCTAAAGCAAGTTGAGAGGAGTCGAAGTACTTAGCCTTCGTAATTCTGCACCAGTCTATGGAACCCCTAAAAAGATGCCAACCAACCTTGGTAATTAAAGCCATATTTAAAGCATTTAGTTTCCTCACTCCCAGACCACCTTTTCAACCTTAGGTTGACAAATCGTATCCTAGCTGACGAGGCTCATTCTAGCCTTTTCCTCCACCCCTGTCCACAAAAAGTTCCTTTGAATCCTCTTAAGCTTCTCCGCCATTCTGTCAATAATTTTGAATAGAGAGAGGAAGTAGACAAGTATACCTTGGAGAGCCATTGACAATAATTATTGTAATCACATAAAAATGGTCACCTAAACCCTAGACCCCCAATCACAATAATTAACCAAGAAACCCTAATCTTGATAAACCCTAAGTCCTAAATCAAACAGACAATCTATCAAATTTGAACTGGTCTGACCTGAACCCTAGGTCCTAATCAATCATCGTACTTAATTAATTCTTGAAATCACAATACATTGACAAATAAACCTTATCTTAATTATTTAAAATTAATATTCCTATATATTAATTAAATAAAAATACAAATTTATCAATTAAATAAAAAAAGAATTAAATTAATTATAAAAAACAAAAATGTGCATTCAAAATCATTTAAATTATTAAAAATGCATATGACATCATCAAATCCAGTTAACTGATTATCAAATTGGAAACAATCTAGTTCCACTCAATTAACTGATTCTCCACTATTTATCATTTTGGAAACATTTCAGTTAACTGAGAACTGATTTTGGAAGTTTCCAAAAAGACTGTTCAGTCAGTTCAGTCAACTGACTCTTTCGACCAATCACATTGCTTGCACATGGATTGTGCTTCTTCAATCGAATCTGAGCCACTCTTTTCTTTCGATCTCGACCATCGATTCGAGAGAGATTTCTATAAAAGAGAAACTAATTTCCTTCACAAAGGATCCTAACTTTTGCATTATTGTTATTATACTGTATTTTACATTCAAGCATTTGCATTTTAACTTTCATTATCTTAGCTTTGTTTAGTTTGTTTAATCATGCAAATCTTAATTTTAGAGCATATTTGAATTTGGTTCTTTAAAATGAATCTTTCACATTTCAATTTGGTGCTTCTAAAACAAATCTAATTAGTTTGGATGAACAACAAATTGCATTTTGCATATCATTTTAGATCAATCATATAGGTTTAAAATCCTTTGTTTAGGATATTGGTGTAGTCACTGAGTTTGCAATGACCTGAGAGCAAACTCATACTCCTGCCTACTAGAAGGCAATAGATCGATTTAGGTTAGTGTTGTTTACTGCATTTCGATTTCATGTTTTCTAACCAACTAACCATGCGATGATCTATTGAAGTGTGTGTGTTTGTGTCTACAGGAACATGTACCCATTTTCACATATACAATTGCAACTTCCCCGCGTTACTGAGCACTTTCCCCTTCGAGCCCTTCAATCTTTTCTACATTCTCTCTAGGATAGTATTCTAGAATTGGTCTGAGACCTCCTTAATCGTGGGAGGGAGACCCAGGTAGGTATTCGGCAACTCAACCCCCTTACAACCAAGACAATCTAAAATCTTTTGTTGCATTATATGCTCCGTATTAAAGAAATAATTTTTGCTCTTACAGTAGTTAATTTGTTGTCCTGTAGCCACCACATAGCCGTTCAACAGAGTTTTCCATTCCTAGCTTCTCTAATACAAGACTTTCCAAAGAGAAAAGTGTCATCCACAAACTGCTGGATAACTTCCAAGGGTAGAGTGGAAGTCAGCTTAACACCAGCGATGGTTCCAACATTCTTCAAGTTCAGGAGGTTCCGAGCAGCCCACCATCACCATCAGGAACAAATGGTTACTAAAAGTTTTAGGTCAAATAATATTTGTAGGAGCCTACTTTGGTAGGTTATGGTCATACAAATATGGTTCTATAGAAGAAGTAGCTAAAATTATGAAATATTGGTGTTGAGATCTTAAAATCCTTATTCTAAGTGTAATGTCATAGCATTTTAGTTTTATTCAAATTGATAGTTATTTTTTTTTCTAAGGTTGAATACATAATCTTAACATGCTAACTTTGAAATAAAATTAAATCAGGACCTAAGGTGATTCACTTATACAAGCCATTGCTTGTCAATTTGAAAGAAAAAAAAAAACATTCAATTTACACGATATATGGTTGTATAAAATTGACAATACCTATATTTGAAAAACTCATATAAAGTGAGTAGAGAGATATTTTTAGGAAATCTAAACTAATAAAATTTGTAAATGTTCAACATTCATAAATATTTAATGAAGAGATTTATAATTAGAAATAATTAACAAAAGTTAAAACCAAGAGAACATGAAAAATATTTTTAACTATAATTTGAAAAGTATATTGTGAGAGAACATTGCATTGAAATTAAATTTAAATGAATTAATTCTTAGTTCTTATGCTATAAATAAAGAAAAAATAAACTAATTAAAAATAATATATATAAAATAATATCTTTTGAAAGTGTCTTTTTGATCAACTTGTTGTTGGAATTAATGATCCAACATAAATAAATAAGTTATCAAATAAGATTAGGTGTCCAATGTGTTTGAGTTAGCTGTCAATAAGTCAAGTTCCAGTTAATTTTTAGTCATATCTAGTTTGCTGTGAATTGTATTAGTTTGTTGTCATGTGTATTAGCATAATTATAGGATCTTGGTGAAATCATATGACTCTATATATTTGTAATTTCCAATGATGAATAACAAGCATTCAGGGAGATCTGAAAATCTGGAAGCTTAGCATCATACCTTTACGAGGGTTATGAGGCATTTCATGTACAAATGGTGTCCAATGGTGTTTGAAGCTTGGATGATAGCATGACTATACCATCAAAGAATTCTGGAAGCTTAGCATCATACCTTTACGAGGGTTATGAGGCATTTCATGTACAAATGGTGTCCAATGGTGTTTGAAGCTTGGATGATAGCATGATTATACCATCAAAGAATAGTTTCTACATAATGTATTCTCTTTCTTGTTTTACTGGTCTATGAACTATTTTCAAAGAATAGTTTCTACATATTGTATTGTTTTTCTTTTATGTTGACGTTGTCACATTAAGTGGGGGTGTTGGAATTAATGATGCAACATAAATAAATAAGTTACCAATTAGGATTAGGTTTCCAATGTGTTTGAGTTAGCTGTCCACAATTCTCAATTAGGTGTCAATAAGTTCTAGTGTATTAGCATAATTATAGGATCTTGGTGAAGTCATATGACTCTATATATTTGTAATTTCCAACGATGAATAACAAGCTATAAGTTTAGTATCTCTGTTTTTTAATCCGCTGTTCTATTTTTCTAATACTTGTTGATCGTGATAGGGTTCATAAGGCTCAGTAGAACTTTCAATTAAGCTCTTTTTGTATTGTTTCCCTTTGTGTTTTAATAAATTTTTACCTTTTTTGAGTTTCAAAATAAATATTTAGTAGCTTAGTTAGCTTTCTATTATAAAGCTTCTCTATTGAATCTATGAAAAAATAGAGCTTAACCCTCTTTTCATCATTATAAGTCTCTTGTTTTGCTTCAAGTTTACTTATATATTTATTGAAAATGATTTTTTTTGTATAATGTGTACAAAGTTGTTGACTGGTCACTCATAATTTCTTATTCTGCTTCTTTCCAAGTCAAACAGTATGGTCTTATACTTATGTTTGAAGTCAATACCTACAATCACCTACATGAAACTGTTATAGTGGTGCATCCTTCACAATACTAATTACCAAGTCATTCAAGCATTAACAATGCCTTTTAGTCAAATTCAGTTTATAATAGATGCGCAGTCCAGGAATGGACAGAAGCCTTATATATAGGTGGGATGCTGTGGAAGAAAGACACTTGTGGATTTTTAAGGTCTTCCAACAAAACATAGGTTGAAAAAGGCACTTATCCACTAAAAGAACACCTTGCACGGTCAAAACTAATAATGTAATGGCAACTACAACTACCCCTCTGGAGGCCATTTGTTTCCTAGAAATCTGCAACATCTTCTGGGCTATTTACAAACATTTGTGCAGCTACACATTTTTATACCCACTCTACAAAATTATTAAAAAGATGGTTTTCTATTTGGGATCCAATGTTGTCTTTAATGTTCTCTACACACTGTCATTACATTATCTTGATTGTAACTATGGGAACCTACGAACTATGCAAATTTGGATATTAGTACTTTCCTTCGCATTCAATACATAGTAATGGCTTTCATATTAGATACCTTATGAAATACGGAGCACAAAATATATAATACAAAGTAGGAAACGTATTAGATACGTTATGAAATTAATACAAAGTATGAAACGCATTAGATAAGTTGTGAAATTATGAGATTCCAAATGCCTCTGTTAACTGTGTTATGTTTTACAAAAACATCATCAGGCACTTAAAAAGTAGCCTACTTTCCATACAATTTACTACCATCAAATGGTAAGTGAAGGTTGAGGGGGTGATCAAAGCAGAATCCTAGGGCTTTGCTATCATAGTCTAGAGACATTATCCCTTTAATCTCCATTTCCAACTCAACAGCTTCCAATGCAGGATTCAGTTTAACAGAATGCTGTAGTGCTATTCCAATTGGCTTTGAGTACTCGAGCGCCTCAACCAACGCCATATTGCATTGCATTTTGGTATTTTCAACCAACCTGTACAAATATGATTCTTCTAAGAGCTGATGTACCTGCTCAACACCCAATTTTTGCTTTTTAGAATTCCTGCCAAAAAACTTGGTCTATGATGCCTAAGCCTTTGTTGATACAATGTGGAGTAGTTCTCACACATTCAAGCTTCTTGTTGAGAGTTTGAAGAATATTCAACAAGGTCTCATCATCTTATTCTATAGATAGAGTTACAAAAACAAGTGTTTCACTGTCCCTCCTTCCCATCTTCTGTAGGGGACGTTGCTGAAACTTGGGGACTTGGGAAATGTCTTTTCATATAACTACAATTTATGTCACCTCTGTTTAGGATGCCTCGAGGCCGCTCGCTATATGACACGCTATTACATAGTAAATACAAGCTTTAATTAACTAAATACAAGCTTTAACCTAATTAATTTGTTTTTCATTAATTAGTTTGTTTTTCATTGACACTTGCAGAGATGTTATATTGCAAATTTTGTCAATAAGATTTTTACTCACCAATTTACATATCAGCATCATCCCATCCATCACTGCTCCACTGCTATCTCCCTGCATCCTCGTACCATCCCCAAATTTAAATCCTTAGCCCTCGGTGTCCAATATCCATTCCACATCTTCGCATCCCCCTGTTAAGAAACTCCATAGATCTATGATAAAAACACTGATAAAATATCTTTAAAAAAGGAAAAAAAAAAAAGAAAAAGGAAAAAGGAACAATGGACATTGTCACTTGGATCCTATTCCCTCCCACCTTGACATTTATGAATTCTTTATGACAATCTTTTATTTTCAGTCTATGTTTTGTTGCAGTATACCTATTTTCAGCCTTCCATGCGTTGATTTTTTCATCCATATTAGAGGTTTAATAATTGTAGTTCGCTCTAGAGATTCAATTTCAGGACATGGTGGATGACAAAAGTTTCTTCCTTAATCTGAGCTTAGCCACTCTTTCATCAAATGTAGTTGTTTTCAAAGTAATTTGGCTTTTGGGATAAACAAAGCTATGTGAAATTAGGTTACAGTTCTCTGGTAAATAAAGCCATGTTCAAAAGCACAAGCGAGGACAGATGTGGGTGATAAATGAAAGGAAAAATTTCGGTAATTGTGACTAAAATGGGTTGATTATAAAGTGAATTTCTTGGAGGCAAAGGAAGCTTTTTTTTATTTCTACTAAGATTTTTGGCTCACATAGTTTGTATATGAATTTTATATTATTTCTTCTTTTTAGTAGATATTATAGATTTATTGTTTTATACATTCAGTCATGATGACAATCAATGAGGATGTTAAATTTTAGTTTTTATTGACAGAGGTTTTGTCTAAATGTGAATTTTATTATCACAATCACAGTGGCTTAGAGAGAATAATAAAGCATCACCAACTAGCATTAGCATTTATAATCTTCACAATTGTTAGATTAAATAGGTTTTGACCTATTTACGATGTTGAAGTCCAACTTAGGCACATAGTATGATTATGCTTTTCTAGGTGAGTAAGTAGAGTTTATTATTATTTTATTTTCTATGCATTTAGCAAATTGTGTCACGTAGTTGTATCTACCCTCACACCTCATTGGTGTTTTCCTTCTTACTCATGCCTGTGTAAGAAAAGCTCATTGTACATTTGTAGATATCTCACGTTAATATCATTTCTTGATGAACTATATATTTTTCTCTCTCCAGAAGTTATTGCATTTGTGATCTTGGCTTGGGAGCATTGCTCCAACAATGGCAAGCATCAAATAGTCACATTGATGGTTTCTTAGCATGTCTTTGATCATTATTCGAATTGCTAAATTGGTACTATAAAGGTAGGACTAGGGAAAGTAATCCTTGAACAAAAATGTCAACAACATTTATAAATACAAACAAGTTGTTGCAATATGTTAATATGCTTAAGGAAATAAAATTTCTAGTGATGAAGGGTGTGTAGGTCATTTTCTTAGGTGTGGAATGAATTTGTAGACCAAAGATTATTTTTATAGATGGAAATACTATGAACCACTATGAAGAAGTAAACCAAAACATATAATGAGTCATTCTAGATTCTACTAAAGTACTGTATATATGAGAAATATATCTTCATGAGATTAATTTGTAACATCATCAATTCAACTTTGAAACTAAACAACTTAAGCTAATCAAATTGAAAACATCAACAATGAGCATCTCATGGCTCTCTATCTAGAAAAGCTAATAGTATGCTCTAAGCTTAACATCCGTTAGTGACAGTCCTAGGTTGAGAAATGATGATCTAAATGATGCAATTATACCCTATTTTAGCTCAATTACACTAAAATGCTTCATTTATGACCAATACTATGCAAATTCAACAATGCTCATGAGATGAATTGCCTATAATAAGGATACTCCAAATGATAGAATGTAAAGTGGTAATTTGCTCTTAAAATGCTTGTTATTTATAGGATTTCCCAAGGGTAGGGGTAGAGTTAGGTTAGCCATGATTAAAGGTGAGTTAGGTTAATGGTTTCAAATATTGGGACAAAATGGATGGTCAAGATAGCAAAAGTAAATTGGATGGTTGAGATAGCAAATCCTCTTGAGTGATCCATGTGAGCTCAATTCCTCATTCTCATTGGTTGATTTAGTTTTGTCCCATGTGATGGGTGAGAATAAATGAGAATTAATTAATTGATTTAATTGATTTGTTTAAGCCATGTGCACCCTTGATGATTAATTGATCTTTTTGATTTAATTAATCCAAAGGCTTTGATTATTCAATTAATTCCTAATATTTGCTTAATTGCTCACTTTTCTCTTTGCTTGATTTTGCTTGACCAAAATTAGGTGTTTACAAGTACTATGGTGTAAAACTTAATTATAGACCATTCAAGAGAATCACTTCACAATGATAGTTGACAAGTTAGACACGAAGTTGAATATCTTGATCCTATTTTCAACAACTTATGAAAAACATGCTTGTAATTAGTTACTATATCAATGTACATATTATATAGTAATTTTACTATTATTTAATTCCTTTTATTTTAAAAAAACATTTTATTTCTTTTTATTTAGATGATGCAATCTAATTATAAAACCTCAATTTCTGGGATTAGGGTTTTTGCTTCTACTTTTGGGACCTGTTTGTTCTTATTCTTAAACCATATTCAATATTTTTAATATATTTTTCTTTCCTTTTATAGTTTTTTGGGGTATATGCATGCCTAGGTCTCGTCCTCCTAAATTTTATTTGAGAGAAAGTCTACATCAAAATTTTATATTAGAAACAAGCTAACTTATATCAATTATTATTTAAAATATTAATATTAATGTTCATATGTTTGGTAAAGATATATTTGATCATAATGCACACATTGAACCAATGAACATCTACATTATTTCCATCATGTAGAAATAACTAGCGCTAGTTTAAAAAAATAATGCAAGTCAAGTGAACAACTTGTTGAACATTTGTTGTCATTAAGGTCAAAGGTTTGATGAAATAAGAGTTTCAAGAAGTGTCAACAAGTAGTAGTTATTGATAACAAGGTATGTGGATGGAGGTAATTTACTTGTCATGTCATGTCTGATTTGCTTAGGTTGCATTTTGAGTTGCAACAACACTATGAATTGCTATGATAATAGATTCAACTAGATTATATGTAGTATCTTTATATAGGGTACATGTGCACAAAGATGGTGAACAAAAAAGTGGCCACTCACATAAAAGACAAAAAATTAAATGCTTTTTAAAATTCAAAAATCAGATGTGTTATAGCTCAAAAAATTTGAGCTTAAACGCGTGCTTGTTATTTGAACTGAAAAGAGCATGTGATGTGTATTCTGGATGAAATATGCTATGAATTATCCTAGCCTATTGTTTAATGTTTGGGGTTGGCTGACATGATACATATTTGAAATTAGTATGTATGTGATTGGTGTATCTTCATTTAGAGATAGAAGAAATAAGATATGTTAATGTAAAGGATATGTGAGCTCGCAAAAGGATATCAATATTATGCAAATTGGTGAAGGGGAAATGAAGTGTATCAAGTCTATATTTTGAACTTCAAAGGAACTGATTTATGCATACATGTCAGATGCAATTATAACAATTCATTTTGTAAACTCTTTATGATAGTGAGCCCTTGGTAGTGAGCCTCTTTTTCTCTTGGGTAGTGAGCTCTCTGGAAGTGAGACATATATTGAAACATGTAGTGAGCATTGCAATATTGTAAAAGTAGTTATATAATATTGAGATCTAACCCTCTCCGTATTTTTTTTCCATTTGGGTTTTCCACAATAAAAGTTTTGTGTTAACTTGTGCTCCTGATGCTTATATTTCAGTTGTTGATTTAGTTTTTGTTTCAATGAATATGAAAAGAGTAATTCGTGATTTAAAATTAAAGATTTATGGAATATTGATTCACCCCCCTATCAGTATTCTGACTGGTCAACAATAATTGCTTCTTTTTTCATCATCACAACCTTTAAATTTTTCTTGATAAGGACACTTACAATAATTAAAGAATTTTAGAGGCAACTTACCTTTCTACATTTTCTTGTTCATCTCACCATCCTTCTCACCTACATTATGTTAAATTGTCTACTCATTTTAGCATCCATAGTTTACTATTTTACATCCATTTAGCTTAATTCTATCCTCTATTCATTATCAAATCCTCATAATTTGGATTCATAATGATCATTTTTGCATTATCATGGAGCATATTGGGAACTCTTCAAGATCAATTTGTGAGTACACATACCAAAATACCAAAACAAAGGACTAATCCTCAATAAAGGAGGCTTGGGAATTTGTATTTCATGCTTTTAACTCACATATTTAGTCTTCTTTCTATGTATAATCTTGAGTGTTTATTTTAATTAGTGTAGTTTAAATTGTTAGCTTAGCATTTCAATTGACTTTTTATAACTCAAATTTTCACACATTGTTGGCATGCCCGATTGGACGCACTTTACAGGTCAAACTAACCTCTAAATTGTTATGATTAATTCAGCAGGATAGTGTTGATGGGGCTTTGGTGATCGGGTCCGCCAATAGTCATAAGTTGTCACCGGGTATCGGGGGTACCGGCCAACTTCACCTGCAAAGGTTGCCCAGGGAAATGAGATTCCCTGGGCCTCCAAGCACCAGGGTGTCAGGTCTCGATGGTGCGGGGCTCAGTTGGGAGATGTGACTGTTTTTGAGGGGGATAGCTGGTTTCTTCAACTCATTCTCTCCAGGGATTCAGGAAGGTGAGGTTTCTCCAAGCATTCTACACTTAGCAAATAAATCAAAAAAGATCTTGCAAGGTTAGAAGTGTTTCATCTACCTATAGTTATGTTTAAAATATTCAATACATCAATAATGCTCTGATATACTACACTAAATACCGAAGAAATGCACAACCATCAGTTCATATTTTATCAATAGCAAGGGAAAAGAGGTCGTTAAGCGACTTAAAATATTAGAGCAGAAGACATGAAGAACATAAAACATAAAATACCATTAACTCAAAAGATTGAATGTCAACAACATCATTGCAAGAACTCTCCCTTCTTCATTAATATTTCTTCCAGCAAGCACTGGTGTGTGGTACAATGGTGGCTCCAAGGGAGCATCTAACTACCAAAAGCTTAAAGACCAAGGAGCATTGAGCTCTACAACTGAAATGAAAATACTGCTTCTCTATTACTATGGACTACAAAATCATCAATTTCACCGACCCTTGAAAAAGGGCCCGACTTACTATTTATAAATATTTACATCTAACCCTAACCCTAATTTACATTACACTGTATAATAGAATATATTATCCGGGGGCCAGTACTACCTGCGCCACCCTACAAAAGGCCTAGAGATGGAATAGGCCTAACATGTCAGAAGAATGAGACAAGATGGTGGGGTGGAAGAATCAGCCTTGAGAAGAGAGCTGAGAAAGAAAAGGAAGAAATCTAATCCCCCGGGCATCAAGGCTACATGCCTCATAAATGGAAAATGTGGCGCCCTGTCTCCAATGTGCCAGGTGTATATCTGAAGTGGTGCCTCGAGAAGATCATCTGTCAGAAGACCACTGTTGATCTGACGTGCCTTGATGTAGCTATCTGTCCTTTGACAACCTTCGACAACTTTTATTAACTGCTTGAAAGTGATCGGTCGGCCTCCAGGACCGGGACACAGATCACCGAAAGAATACAAAATTTAGGATCCAGGACTCCGGGATCTGGGAACTTACGCTCTAAAAGAATAAAGAATACAAAATGTTTGGGTTTTCTCCGGCCCCCGGAGAAAATTTATTTTTTCTTGTTATCATTGAAGGTCTGGAGGAGGCGGGAGATTCCATCCTCATCAATCTCTTTAAGGCCGGACCACCGGTACTTGGCCACCTCGACCTGTTCCCCCAGCTCTGAAATATTTCCTTCGAATTCATCAGCCATTTTTGCCGCATCAAGACCACTAAGGATCATGTGAGTTAATCTCTCCATCTGAGTTCCATCTATTCCCTCTAGGGATTGATAGCTTGATTCCACCAGTTCATCAAATTTCCCCAGGACGTATTCCTTCAGCGTTCATGTATTGGTGCTGAATGGGTCAGCTCCAGAGACCTTTGTGACAAATGCCTTGTACAAATTTGAAGAATATTGGACCGTGTTGATCTTATCATGTAGAGTCCCTACCAGTTGCTTGAGCACCTCCAATGTGAGGTCAAGTTTGGAGTGTTGGGTCCTCACAAAATTGAATGATTCTTCTCCTAGAATTTCAGACTCAGAAACCATTTCCTCCCTAAGACTGAGGAGTTCTTCAAGTTCTACCTTCCATGCTTCATAATTTTCCATATCACCTTCCCATATGTTAATGATAGTTTCCACCTGATGCAGTACGTGTCTAGTCGCATACAAATCTGGGAGGGTGGATATCAGGAAGCACCGGGTATTTCCTATCTGCAGAGAGACCCACTCATCGACCGCTTGGGCCTTCTTTTTCATTGCTCGCAGGGAGTCTATGTCACTCTTTGGTAATGGCGCATCAGATGTGGAGGCCTCTAGAGGAATGGCACTAATAGGCTAGGCCAGCTCAGTAAGCAATCCCATAAGGTTTGTAGTCTTCTCCTTTTCTGCTTTGAGCCTTTGGGCCTCCTTTTCATATCGAGCCTCCACAACTCTGGTCACTTCCTTCAATAGGTCCACTTCACCCTATTTTTCTCTTTTTACCAGTGATATCTTCGTGATATCATAAGCTCCGGCTTTGACAATTGCCTCATCAGCGTCTGGGGGAGGTGTTGCCACAATCGTAACTGTTTCTTTGCTCGGCCCAGTTTGAAAAATATGAACCGTCCAGGCTTTCTTTGCCTTCGGTGGATTCTAGACCTAAGCCATCATCTCGGCCAGGGAGAGATGAGCTCTGGGGTGGATGGAGCCTTTCTTTTCTTGCTTTCGACCAACCACTGAGACGGAAGGGGTGGCTTATTTTCCAAAGTCTATTCTTTAAGTTCTTCCCCTATATCTTGTTGCTACTGCTCCTCAGTGGTGTGATTCTCGTTTGGCTCCTTCTCCACACCCCCTAATTTTTCAGCGACGTCTTCCCCGATGACATTTATTTCTTCTGCCTTGTCCCCTGCATCTTTCATTTCATCTGAGCCCTCATTGGCTATCCCGGGGGTTTCTTCCTCTTGTCGCTCTCCTTGTTCCTCTGCATCTGTCGCCAGGGTTTCTTCTTCCATTGGTATGTCCTTTGGCAATGGGGGAGGTATCAGGCCAAGATTTAATGTTTGGGCCATAGTTATTACTTTCCCAAAGGTAGCTCCAAGTAGTGGCACTTGAAATGTGGCGGCTGAGGTTACGGTTGCTCCCGTAGGTCAGGTTCCCTCAGTGTATGCCATTTGTTCACTCTGCTCTTGTTGGTCCACTCCCATGTTTTGTATCTCTGGGACCTTGGAGGCGATCTCCTACTCTATCTCTTTCTCTTCTTCCATCTTCTCTTCCTTCTCCTACACAGGTTCTTGTTCCAGAGCCTCCTCCGGTGCTGGGATTTCAGCTTCTGTTTGTTCGATGTCCCCCTGCAGATTTCCAAACTCGTCGGTTGTGAAAACATCATCAAACTCATCCTGTGGGGGAGGATTAGTGGGGACATCGATAGGCTCTAGTTCCCTTTCTAGTTCTGGGGATTCGGAGGAAAGGATCTCAACTTGTGGGGTCTGGGGCATCTCCAGCTCTGGTTCTGCCTTGGGCTTTTTGTTGAGCCTCTTCTTTCTTCTTGTGACTAAGGGTGGCCCCGCATCCCTTAGTGCTACTTGTTCCTCTGGGTCCACCCCCATTTCCTCAACCATCAAGGCCGCCAATGAAGGAGAGGAGGGAGGACGAATTGATCTGGCCATTGACGCCGGGGTTGCTAACCGCATGATTAATGTCTCCCTCATTTGTTGGGAGGCTGCCACTGATTGCCTTATTTTCTCTTTTATGGGGACTTCCTATGAGGCTGGAGTTGTGGCTATCCCTTTTCCTTTATCTACTCCCTGTGAAGAAGTCCCAGCCCCTAGGGTTAACTTTTGTATTGGCTGGGCCACCTGGCGGACACTCCTAGGGCACACCTTCTTGAAATAGAGGTGGCTGCGTTCAACTATATTGCGAGTCAACTCTTCAATTGTGGGCCCTTCCTGAGCATCCCATTTCATAGGTGGATGGGCCAATTTATCGATCCCCTTTGCCTTGTACTGGAGATCTACCATGGAGCCGGTGTCTGAGAAGTCCTCCGGGAATCTCCAGAGCTTCAATCTTTCCATCATTCTTGCGATCATCCTGACATAACGCCGCCCCCAGACTTCCAAGTGATCCTGGAAATCTTCCCAGAAGTCTTCCATATGATATTGATGGGGCTGTGATGCCCGGGGAAGTGCCACTGCAATCTTTCCATGCAGATCAAAATGTTTTCGTGCTAAGTAAAATTCTGCCAGGTTATAGCTCTTAAGCTCATTATCCGCTTCTTTGACAGTGGCCAAACTGCATGAATAATTCCCACAGGTGATTAGGAATGGAATATTTATTACCTTCTTCAAGGTGAAGAAGGCATGTAGCTCCATAATTTGCCTGTAATACTCTAGGAGGATTATCTTGTGCCTGCAATGCTTGGGTAACAAGTAGGGCTTCCCGGAGAAGCCAGTCACCCTTATGTAAGTATGTTGTTGAAACTATATGTAGTAATGTTCGTAACTCTAAACCAAATTCATCACCTCTATAGATAGGCAGTATCCTGCGTCTCGGGTAGATGTAAGTAGGTGGTAGTAAATGAAGGAATCATTTACTCAGCAAAAACTAGGGAAGCTGGCCTCCCATTGAATCCGTGGGAAATGGTCCCAAGGGGCCTTCTGGCCTGGGCTGATCCCGAGTACGCCCTCTGTGAGTAACCCATTGGTGTGGGGTCGTTGTTGTGCCAGGGCCCGGAGAACATAAGAAGTCATATAGAACTTCTTCTTGGTCAATTGAAGGAACTGGGAGTCCACGTGGTTTGAGATTATGGCAGCCTAGTTAAAAAACTCCCCGTCTATGCTTATACCAAGCAAGAAGTAATACATCCACCTGGAGAATTCATGGGCATGCTATTGCCTGAAGACCTGGCATAGTGCTATCATCCCCATCTGGATGCTCTCTTTGAATTTGGACTTGGGGATCTCTAATTTCATCCTCTTGGGGTCCCTCTTTGGGACCTTGAGCCAATTATTGTTCATGTAAATACAGGCCGCCTCCTCTAGTTGCGTGAATTGGGCCAAGGAATCTGATCGGTTGACCACAACTAGCTTGTCAAATTGGGGGATCCCCAAGCCCCTTTGGAAAGTATCAGGGTCGAGGGACACCATAGGAGTAGGATACCCTGTTGGCTCTGGGGCTGCAAGCATAACAGCCCAGACAAATGTGTTGTAGTGAGCGGAAAGTGTAAGAATAAGCTCTAGTGATTGCACAGAGCACGGGAAACAAGCTGCTTTGAGAATCCTAAAGTTTCCAATTTTTATGGCCAATGGATCCCCGACCTGTCGTTGGATGTACATTATTTTTACCAAGGCCTGCATTTCGGGCCATGTCTCGACGCTGGTGTCGGTGATAAGTTAGACTTTGGACTCAATCTTGTAGCCCGTGATAACGCCGTCTTTTACATATTTCAAGCTCATAGGTAGTTTTTCCAGGGCCTTCTCCATTTTTGACCTGACTGCTACTCTTGTAATAGCCATAGAAGGAAGTTTCAAACTTTTGGGTGGTGAGAATGTGGATGCTTCAGACATGTTTGAAAGTTTGTTATTTCGGAAACCTGTAACGCAAGGCGATCGTCAGAATGCATAGATATACAAATACTCCAGGGTCTGGAGATCTTACCATCGTGGCGTTTTCTTCCCCTAAAAAGTTGGCTTCATTCAAAAACTCTAGAAAGCATACATATATATATTGCGAACTTAGAAATTTAACTAACCATCCAATTCCGGGGGGGTTTTATCATTGTCAGCAAAAGAAGGACACAGGATGGGTGATGGAAAGAGACCCAGAGCCTGGGGAAGTAACCGTTGGAAGGTGTGCACAAAAGCGAGCCGTGAAACCCACGTGGGTGCCACGTAAGTCAGCAATAAATAGGAGTTATGGTGACGGCGGTGGAGCCAACTGTCCGAATGTGTGAAAATTGAAGGCCACTTGGACAAATTTAAATGCGTGCATGGGACGTAAATTTAAGTTAGGCTAGTTTACAAAGGAGAGAGAAAACCACCTAGTTGAAACCGGCCGAGACCCGAGTTTCAACCAAGCGGTATTCTACATAGAGCGAGCTTGCATGTTAAAACTAGAAACAAACGTATCACGATGAGCTCGACAGACTACCAGGAAGGATACACATAGAATATACACCAAAGCTAAAGAGTATACACATGCAAACTAGTAGGATATACAACAATATACATCAAATTTACATATATACACACGACAAAGTAGACATTTACAAAAATAGAGAATGCACAGAATATTTACAACTTACTACACCATCTACAGACTATGCTACATTTGTACAGAGGGTAGAAAACCCTCTGGCAGAGCCGACCCACCAATGGGTGGTGAACCAGAAAGAAACACAAGACAAAACAACAAGATGAAACAACGTAAAACCACACAAAACCAAAAAGAAGGAAAGTCGAGGAGGAGGAAGGTACCAACCTGAAAATGAAGAAGGGAAAGGAAAGGAAACTACCATGAATGCTCTGCAATAGCCACTACTACCAAATGATCACATCTTGCCACCACAAACCACCCATAATTGCTCAGAAACACTCGGAATGGTTAGCACTGGATTATCACTAAATCACTGTAAATCACTCTTAAATTGCTAAGATTGCACAAGTGTTTGATCGCGGTAAATGTGAAAATGACAGGTAACTTCTATTTATACCCACGGTAAAAGCATGTCTTCTTTCCTTTCGCAGACTCTGGATAGACAGATCTCCAGACTCCAGGCCCGGGGATTCCATGTGGCGATACCATCTTAAGGAAAGAAGACATCATGACGAAGAATCCCAGAGTCTAGAATCTGGCTCCCGACAAAGGAAGACCAACTCTGGGACTGGGTCCCAGAGTCACGAGAGACAACAAAACAAAAATAACACCGCAGGGAAGAAAACCTTAGAGAAGGAAAACCAAGGAAACAAAGAAAAAGACAAGGCAAGAGCCGAAAATAGAAAGCAAAAAAAAAGGGGACCCAACATTTTGCACACAAAATGTAGGGACGAGGATGCAGGGCATAACAAATGGTGACTATCTAGGATAAATACCTTAGCGCATTTGAGAACTACAGAATCTCTGGTTAGCAAAACTGGAACAAGTTGTTACTCGAAGTATCTTACATGCAAAGATTGACATGTCTGAGAAAAATCTGGCCATACGCGATTTAACCCATGATCCTTTCACCAGTGGTGAAGTGTGTGCTTTAGAAGGAAAACCAAGCTGATGACCTCTGGGAGGAGTAGAGAAGAGGCACTAAGTACATCAAACCACAAAGTCATTAGATTTGCTCATTTCTCCCAGAGACTGGAGTTTTGTCCCACTTCCCTTTTCTTGTTACTTTGTACATTTCTGGGTGGGAGGGCAGTACTTCTTTCACCATTAAGCTTAAGCTTAACTAACTTTAATGGTGGTACTTCTTTCACCCTTCCACCTATTTTTGATATGTTGAATGGGGTATAAAAACTCCAGACCCGGAAAGAATCTTTTAAAAGTTCAAACTTGGGTCAACCAACTTAATGTAACCAATCTACCCTCGATGTGTCTGATTAGTTGTTCCTTATTTCTATTTCACTGATTGTCAGATGTTCAAAGAGAAACCCAATGGAGATTGCTCATAATGCACTACCAAACCCATAAAATAACTCTAGAGACCAGACCGATTCCATCATGGTAACAACAGATTATTAAGTTCACCATGTTAAAGACAACATCCCAGAGACCAGATGTTATGCGAAGCATTCCAATCCTCACAAGAGGCGAACAAAACCCTAGAACCTGAAAAGAAATAAAAATGAAAACAACCAAGGAAAAAGGACTGTCCCGGAGGACAACCAACAAGACTATTTACAAAGAAAGGAATATTTACAAGAGAAACTTCACATAAAATACAACTTTGGGCAAACTCACCTTATTCGAAATAATGTTTGAGAAACTGTCCATTGACGGGAAATGGGACAGGTTCTCAAGTCATGGTGTTAAGGTGGTAGGTATTTGCCCCATAAATTTTTAAAATTAAATATGGTCCGAGCTAGAGCCATTGGAAATTGGTGTGCTTACCTTTCTTTTCCCGGGCCTTGTCCCACAACAGGACCAAGTCCAAAATCTGAAAATCCTTGTATTGGGCTCTGCGGTCAAACCATCATTTTACCACTTCTTGATGATGCGCAAAATGTTCTAGGGCTGCATCTCGTTGTTCTTCCATCTGCACCAGATTTAGGAGCCGAACCTCCATGATGTTATCCCGATTGTTGAATTCCTGCATAAAATGCAAAACTGGGATCTGTAATTTGATTGGGATACTGGGTTCTAGCCATAAACTAGATGGAATGGAGAAGTTCCTAGGGCGGCCTTGATTCAAATGTGATTCGCCCAGAGGGTGAATTTCAACTTTTGGTGCTAATCCTGGGGGTTCCATTCTAGCAGGTGTTTGATCACTTCAAGTAGATTTTTATTCGTAGATTCAGCAACATCATTCACCTAGGGGTAGTAGTTGCTGGAGAACATCAGAGTGATCTTCTGATTGTAGGTCCACTCAAGTAATTGCACTGAAGAAAACACCAGACCATTGTCACATACCAAAGCAAAGGGCATTCCAAACCTTGTGACGATGTTTTCTTCCAGGAATTTAATAACTACATCTGCCATGATATTTTTGCAAGGTATAGCTTCCGATCACTGGGTACAGTAATCAGTAGCAATTAGGCTATACTTTTGGTTGGCAGACGAGTTGGGGTTGATTATCTAGATAAAGTCAAATGCCCATTGGGTGAAGGGCCTAGCCTTGAAGACTGGTTGTAAAGGCATAGCTAGGTTACGCTCACAATGCGCCACTGTTTGGCAAGTGTGGCATCTCCGAATGTGAGTGTAGACATCTTTAAATACATATGGCCAATAGTATCTGGCCCAAAGGATCTGATGGGCAGTGGCTTCGGCTAAGCCATGCCCGGTTCCAAACTGCCCGTGAAATTCATCAATCATCTTCGTAGCTTGGTCTTTGTTAATGTATCGAAGGTACACTCCCTCATAGTTCCTGCGGTAAAGGGCGAAGTTTTTGATCGTAAAGTGAGTGCTTTTCATCCATAGGGTGTGAAATTTGTTGGGAGGTAACCCCTCCGGTCATTTTTTATTCAATAATAAGTATACCAGATCGGTATACCATGGGTTTCGAGTGATGGACTCCACCGTGTAAGTTTTTCATTCTATGCGGGGAGTCTCTTCTGCCATCGCTTGACTTAGTCCCTGGCCTCAAATTATCTTCATGGGCTACATTTCCAGGTCATACTCCTGGAGGATGGCCATCCATTTCCCCCATCTTTCACCCAACTCACTCTGCATCAGCAGAGACTTCACGGATTGGTCCAGAATGATAGCATGCACCTTGCTCCGGAGAATGTAATGCTTGAATTTCTTCATGGCGCGCACAAGAGAAAAGGCCTTCTTTTCCAATGATGAATACCAGACTTCAAAATTCTTAAAGGGGGAGCTCATGAAAGCTATGTGTCATTCTTCCCCTTCGACCTTTTGAGTCAACATTGCCGTGGCCGAATGTGGCGAAGCAAAGGAGTAAATTTAAAACGGAAGGGAGTAGTTTGGACTAGCCAAAAAAGGTGCCTCTGTTATTGTTTGTTTGATCTGGGTGAATTCCCACTTTGCTTCAAGACTCCACTCAATCTTGGTATCCTTTTTCACCATTTCATTTAGTGGCTTGACTATCTCGGCGAATCCAGTGATGAACCGCTAGACAAAATTGATCTTTCTAAAGAAAGACCGCATCTCCTTCTTGCTGCCGGGCATTTGTAACTTTAAAAGTGCTTCAACTCTTTCAGGGTCAATGGATATGCCCTTTTTGGAGACAATATGCCTGAGCAACTTCCCTTCAGTGACCCCGAATATGCACTTCTTGGGGTTGAGGGATATTCCATACTGGCGACATCTCTCGTAGATCTGGGCGAGGTGGGCGGAATGGTCAAATCATCCATGTAGATGATTATGCACTAATTCACAAGGCCCTCAAATGCAATGTCCATGGCCTTTTGAAATGTGGCCCTTGCATTAATTAAGCCAGAGGGCATCCTCCTATATGCAAACGTTCCCTACTTGGTGGTAAATGTCATTTTCTCTCTGTCTTCATACTTAACCGTGACTTGGTTATACCCAGAGTACCCATCCAAGAATGACATCATTTGGGACCCATTCACTATCTGCAACACCTCATCCAACGAGGGGAGAGGGTGATTATCTTTCTTGGAGGCCTTATTCAAGTTTTAGAAATCCACACATAGGCAAATTTTGCCACTCTTTTTTCTCATAGGGACCAGATTGGCAACCCATGTAGTGTGCAAGATTGGAAAGATTATCTGGGCTGACAACAATTTTTCCACCTCTTGATGAATTAAAGGCTCGATTAGTGGGTTGACTGGTCATTTCTTTTGCTGAAGGGCTTAGCATTAGGTTTCAAGGGGATGGTATGAGTCATGATAGATGTGTCATATGTTTTTAAATCCTCATATCCCCATGTGATTACGTCAATGTATTCTTGGAGAACCGCGAGAATCTTCTCCTTCTCCTCAAGGGAGCAGGAGGTGCCAATGTGTATCATCTTTTCCTCACCAGGCTGGCTGATGTTTACTTTTTCAAATTTTCCTCCCTCAAAGGAGGATGACATCTTTTCCCGGCCCCAAGGGTCTGAGTCAAAGATTCGTTCAAGTGCAACCATCCCCTTTGGGATGGTGTTAGTAGGTAGGTCCATGATCCCATCATCTTCATAACCCTGTCTAGTATCATCATGGTCTTGTTCCTCTACTATTTGGTCTTCAAAGACACCAACATTGGCCATGAAGGCCAGGATATGTTGATCGTCCTCAAAAACTTGAAATTGGGTGGCATTATTTGGGATGGACGGGGTGGGGATCATCTCAACTAAAAATCTCCAGAGTCGCGAGCCGGCCATGGGCTCAAGTGTGCTGGCAAAAATAGCGAGGGCATATGGAACATAATTCTATCACTGGGGAATAAGATCAATTCCAAAGGCGTCAAAATCTTCAATAAGGCTCCAAGCCCGATTGCGGTATGCAGCCAGTCTTTTGTCATGACATGTATACTGACTCTGGACCTGTTTGACAATAAACTCTGAATCACCCAAAGCCGGGAGGTGGGTGACCCCTTTCCTTAACACAAATAAGAGTCTAAGGACCAGAGCCTCGTACTCCATAACATTGTTGGTGCAATTGAACTGCAGTCTGTAGGATGCGAGGAAGGATTTTCCTTGCGGGTTGATTAATTCTACTCTGGCTCCGCAACCTTGTTTGGATCTAGACCCGTTGAACTTAAGGGTCCACAAATCATTACTTGTGTTCTGGAGCTGGGGAGCGGGAGTAGCTTTTGGATTGCTTTTGGGAGGCTTGGGAGGAGCTTCCTCCTGCACTGTTGGCGTATGGGTGGGGTTTACCTCTGGAGGGGTTTGAATCTAAGGTTCTTGGGGAAATGGCACCGAAGAGGTGTTTCCAGTGGGAATACTGGGTTCCTGGGGATCAACTGCATGTGCTTTGCTCTGGAAGGTGTCGATGTGGTGGGTAGCGATGAAAAGGCAAAGTTTACACTTTAGTTCTAAATGTTTATGATAGTGTACTTGGCACCAAGTACCAGAAAAGAGTGTAGTGGGGGTTGCTACGGCACCTTGAGAGTCAACCTCAACCCTCAACTTTTCTTCTAGGTCCTAGGTTCTCCGTAGAACTATGGGACCCTCCCCGGGGGTGAAATTGAATGTTAAGATTTCAAAGGGTCGGTGCACCCCTAGGGAAGTCTCAGAGATGAAGACCTCACTAACCTTCCCAACTTTGGTAAGGGCCTACTTCATCCAGGGCTCACTCTCAACCTGGATCTTGTTTGATTCTCCTTCCCAGGGGAGCCATAAGTGGGAGATTTTGGTCAAAAGGTATCCATTGAAGGACTTAGACCAATTCTGACTTAATAACATCCCATAAGTCTCTGGGATGTCCACCACTTGGACATTGATTATGCTGGCTATCTTGGGGTCCTGGATAAGCTATATCTGAACGTTATTCAATTCCCCCACCATTTTCATGGTAGTTTTATCCAGTTGAATCACTGCGCCATTAGATGGGGTGGGATGGAACCTGAGCTTCTGGCATATGGATAAGGGCATGATGTTGCCCAAAGCTTCGGAGTCTACTAGGCAGTTGTGTATGTTTTTGCCTTGGATATTCAGGCCTAGTAGGAAGGGAGGATCTTCATTATTTCCCTGGAAGACAGCCACGTTGGTTTCCTCAAAAGAGACAGTCTTGGGCGGGCGAATGACAGATTATGGGTTTCCCAAGAGCTTCAAAAGAGACTTCTTCTGCTCGAGATAGTTTAGCAAAACCTCCATCAAGGTCATGGAGGTGGTGGTCTACTCTAACACCTTTGTAATGTCAAATATTCCTCCCAGGAATTGGTGACTTCCCTCGGCCAGGTCGTTCACTTGGTTAGAGCTAGAACCTTTTAGAGGGGTAGGCCGATCAGTTGCATTATCCTAGGGAGGAGTGTCCCTGGTGGGAGGTGTTGACGTGTAAGCTGGTCCTTTACCAACCAGACTCTGAATATTGTATGGAGTCTGTGGGTTGGTGAAGGCATTAGCCTCAAAGGGCGGGATCGATTCATCAAAGAATCCTTGTAATTTGGATTCTTCTTCATCTTCCCCGGAAGTTCTGAAGAAGATGGTCTCACAGGTGAAGGCACTATGGGTCAACTCTTGCACAGGAGGCTCTAGGGGAGTAGCATCATGCAATTATTGTCTATCTAGCTGGGAGATCATGATGACCTTTTCCAGCGTGGCACAATTTACCTCATTATTGGAGCCTGTGTCATGCAATCTACACCAATTTTTCATGGGTTGGAAGTCTACGACCGGTGTGAAATGTGATGGTCCAGCACCACTTTAGTTGGCATTTTGGTTCGAAGGTGGGCCTCTAGTGTTCACGTTATTGTTTCATTGCTATTGATTGGGCCAAGGCCCATTGTTGAAGTTTCTTCCCCCGACGTTGTTGTTTCGTTGGCCGGAGAAAATATTCCCTCTTTGGAAATTAGAATTCTAGGGTGCATAGGACCCCGCCTTCAGTTGACCCATGTCCATAGTCAGGGTAGACAACATTTTCTGGAGGGATTCAACCTCGGCGGTCAATTGAGTATTTGTGTCACAATGTGACGGTTATTGTTGTTGGTTTCCTGGGAAGGCATCAATATTTTTTGAAGTCGAGGGCGACAATCCTCCAGTTGCAGATGACTGAAAGAAGGGCACTTCAGGTTGTTGTGTCTGAGGTTGTGCCTGCTGCACTTGATTCCAAGGGAAGACTTCCAGACCCAGTAATGACTGAGTCTGTGAGGGATAAATATACCAGGCCTGCTGGTCTATTAACGGTGGTGGGGGATTCATTGCCATCACAGGGGCACCCATTGCCAGATTGGGGTTATATCCCCCAGCGTACGCAGTTCCATTGGGGATCATGTTGAAAGGCGTACTCTGCCCAATCCCACCCAGGGATTTGTTGAGACCACGGGACAGTTCTAAGGCTAGGTTGTAAACCTTCGCCAAAGCATCCTAGTCACCCACGACAGTTGTTCTCCAAAGGAGAGTTGAAATAAAGGGGTCCATCGCGTTAAGATAGGTCTGTATGGTTACTTCTGGGGATGGAATGAAAGGGCCCGTGCACTGCTTCAAGGTGCGCTGGAACCGATGGTTGAATGCTACAAGAGGTTCATTGGGTTCCTTTCTAATGGAGATGAACTGGCTATGGGACCAAGCTAGGTCCAATGTACGTGAAAGGAAGCCAAGAAGGCATCCTCCATGTCCTAGCAACTGTTGATGGAGTTGGCAGGAAGGTTTAGGTACCATTTTAGCTCACCCTGCCCTAGGGACAGGGGAAAAATATGGGTCACAAAATCTTCATGTTGGATCTAGTGTTGGTTCATGGTATCCTTGTATGCTTGTAAATTCTCTTCTACAGTCCATAAGCCTAAGTGCTCATATCATGGGAAAATATTCTCCGGGTGTGAGGGTAAATCATTGATTGCACCCAAAAAAGTTCCCATAGGGGACCTAGTGTTACCAAAATATGCAGCCATTGGGGGAACTGGATTTTGAGTAGTTTGAGCATTGGTTCCCAGGATTATTTGAGCACCTTGGATATTCTGAGGTATGCTGGATCCCCAGATGATAGTGGTTGGTGTGGTTTTTGGGGTCTATTTCTTTCGAGTAGGAGGCTCAAGTTTGACAAACCTTCTAGGGTTTGGGGCCGACCTAAGGATTCTCTTAAATTTCACTAGGGAGAAAGACCCAATCCCACTGAAGGCTTGATTCCTAAAACTGTAGCCTGGGGAACCCTCAGGAGGTGTAAAATCAGAATCTCAAGAGGGGGATGACTTCATGCCCTCCTTCTAGCGCTAGTTTCTGTTGACGAGGCTTTGGTGACCGGGTCCGCCAAGAGTCATAAGTTGTCACCGGGTACTGGGGGTACCGACTAACTTCACCTACAAAGGTTGTCCAGGGAAATGAGATTCCCCAGGCCTCCAAGCACCTGGGTGTCAGGTCTCAACAGTGCGGGGCTCGGTTGGGAGATGTGACTATTTTTGAGGGGGATAGCTGGTTTCTTCAACTCGTTCTCTCCAGGGATTCAGGAAGGTGAGGTTTCTCCAAGCATTCTACACTTAGCAAATAAATTGAAAAAGATCCTGTAGGGTTAGAAGTGTTTCATCTACCTATAGTTATGTTTAAAACATTTAATACATCAATAATGCTCTAATATACTACACTAAATACCAAAGAAATGCACAACCAACAGTTCATATTTCATCAGTAACAAGGGAAAAGAGGTCGTTAAGATACTTAAAATATCATAGCAGAAGACATGAAGAACATAAAACATAAAATACCATTCACTCTGAAGATTGAATGTCAATAACATCATTGCAAGAACTCTCCCTTCTTCATTAATATTTCTTCCAACAAGCACTGGTGCATGGTACAATGGCGGCTCCAAGGGAGCATCTAACTACCAAAAGCTTAAAGACCAAGGAGCATTGAGCTCTGCAACTGAAATGAAAATACTGCTTCTCTATTACTATGGACTACAAAATCATCAATTTTGCCGACCCTTGGAAAAGGGCTTGACTTATTATTTATACATATTTACATCTAACCCTAATGCTAATTTACATTACATTATATAATAGAATATATTATCCGAGGGCTGGTACTACCTGTGCCACCCTATAAAAGGCCTAGAGATGGAATAGGCCTGACATGTCAGAAGAATGAGACAAGATGGTGGGGTGGAAGAATCAGCCTTGAGAAGAGAGCCAAGAAAGAAAAGGAAGAAATATGATCCCCCGGGGATTGAGGCTACATGCCTCATAAATGGGAAATATGGTGCCCTGTCTCCAATGTGCCAGGTGTATATCTGAAGCGGTGCCTCTAGAAGATCATCTGTCAGAAGACCACTATTGATCTGATGTGCCTTGATGTAGCTATCTATCCTCTGAAAACCTTTGACAACTTTTATTAACTACTTGAAAGTGACCGGTCGGCCTCGGGGACCGGGAAACAGATCACCGAAAGAATACAAAATTTAGGATCCGGGACTCTGGGATCTGGGAACTTACGCTCTGAAAGAATAAAGAATATAAAATGTTTGGGTTTGCTCCAGCCCCCGGAGAAAATTTATTGTTTCTTGTTATCATTGAAGGTCTAGAGGAGGCGGGAGATTCCATCCTCATCAATCTCTTTGAGGCCGGACTGCCAGTACTTGGCCACCTCAATCTGTTCCCCCAGCTCCAAAATATTTCCTTTGAATTCATCAACCATTTTTTCCGCATCATGACCACTAAGGATCATGCAAGTTATTCTTTCCATCTGAGTTCCATCTATTCCCTCTGGGGATTGATATCTTAATTCCACCAGTTCATTGAATTTCCCCAGGACGTATTCCTCCAGCGTGCATGTATTGGTGCTGAATGGGTTAGCTCCGGAGACCTTTGTGAAAAATGCCTTGTACAAATTTGAAGAATATTGGACCATGTTGATCTTATCATGTAGAGTCCCTACCAGTTTCTTGAGTACCTCCAATGTGAGGTCAAGTCTAGAGTGTTGGGTCCTCACAAAATTGAATGATTCTTCTCCTAGAATTCCAGAATCAGAAACCATTTCCTCCCCAAGACCTGAGGAGTTCTTCAAGTTCTACCTTCCATGCTTCATAATTTTCCATATCATCTTCCTATATGTTAATGATAGTTTCCACTTGATGTAGAACGTGTCGAGCCACATACAAATCTGGCAAGGTGGATATCAGGAAGCACCGGGTATTTCCTATCTATAGAGTGACCCACTCATCGACCGCTTGGGCCTTCTTTTTCATTGCTTGCAGGGAGTCTATGTCACTCTATGGTAATGGTGCATTAGATGTGGAGGCCTCTGGAGGAATGGCACTAATAGGCTGGGCCAGCTCAATAAGCAATCCCATAAGCTTTTTAGTCTTGTCCTTTTCCGCTTTGAGCCTTTGGGCCTCCTTTTCATATCGAGCCTCCACGGCTCTGGTCACTTCCTTCAACAGGTCCACTTCACCCTATTTTCCTATTTTTCCCAGTGATATCTTTGTGATATCATAAGCTCCGACTTCGGCAGTTGCCTCATCAGCGTCTGGGGGAGGTATTGCCACAATCGCAACTATTTCTCCGCCCAACCCAGTTTGAAGAGTATGAACTGTCCAAGCTTTCATTGCCTTTGGTGGATTCTAGACCCGAGCCATCATCTCAGCCAGGGAGAGATGAGCTCTGGGGGTGGATAGAGCCTTTCATTTCTTGCTTTTGACCAACCACTGAGGTGGGAGGGGTGGCTTATTTGTCAAAGTCTATTCTTTAAGTTCTTCCCCTGTATCTTGTTGCTGTTGCTCCTCAGTGGTGTGAGTCTCGTTTGGCTCCTTCTCCACACCCTCTAATTTGTTAGCGACATCTTCCCTGGTGATGTTTATTTCTTCTACCTTGTCCGCTGCATCTTTCATTTCATCTGGGCCCTTAGTTGCTGTCCTTGGGGTTTCTTCCTCTTGTCACTCTCCTTGTTCCTCGACATCTGTCACCAGGGTTTCTTCTTCCATTGGTATGTCCTTTGGAAATGGGAGAGGTACCGAGCTAAGATTTAATGTTTGGGCCACAGTTATTACTTTCCCAAAGGTAGCTCTGGGGAGTGGCACTTGGAACGCCATGGTTGAGGTTACAGTTTCTCCCGTAGGTCTGATTCCCTCAATGTATTCCATTTGTTCACTCTTCTCCTGTTGGTCCACTTCTACATTTTGTATCTTCAGGACCTTGGAGGCGATCTCCTACTCTATCTTTTTCTCTTCTTCCATCTTCTCTTCCTGCTCCTACGCAAGTTCTTGTTTTAGAGCCTCTTCCTGTGTTGGGATTTCAACTTCTATTTTCTCGATGTCCCCCTGCAGATTCCCAAACTTGTCAGTTGTAAAAACATCATCGAACTCATCTTGTGGGGGAGGGTTAGTGGGGACATCTGCAAGCTCTAGTTCCCTTTCTGGTTCCGGGGAGTTAGAGGAAAGGATCTCAACTTGTGGGGTCTGGGGCATCCCTAGCTCTGGTTCTGCCTTGGGCTTTTTGTTGAGCCTCTTCTTTCTTCTTGTGACTAAGGGTGGCCCCACATCCCTTAGTGCTGCTTGTTCCTCTGGGTCCACCCCCGTTGCCTTAACCAATAAGGCCACCAGTGAAGGAGAGGAGGGAGGATGAATTGATCTAGCCATTGACGCTGGGGTTGCTAACCACATGATTAATGTTTCACTCATTTGTTGGGAGGCCACCACTGATTTCCTTATTTGCTCTTTTATGGGGACTTCCTATGAGGATAGAGTTGTGGCTATCCCTTTTCCTTTATCTACTCCCTGTGAAGAAGTCCAAGCCCCTGGGGTTAACTTTGGTATTGGCTGGGCCACCCGGTGGACACTCCCAAGGCACACCTTCTTGAAATAGAGGTGGCTACATTCAACTATATTGCAAGTGAACTCTTCCATTGCGGGCCCTTCCTAGGCATCCCAATTCACTAGTGTAAGGGCCAATTTATCGATCCCCTTTTCCTTTTACTGGGGATCTATTATGGAGCCAGTGTCTGAGAAGTCCTCCGAGAATCTCTAGAGCTTCAATCTTTCCATCATTCCTGTGGTTATCCTGACATAATGCCACCCCCAAACTTTGACGTCATCCTGGCAATCTTCCCAGAAGTCTTCCATATGATATTGATGGGGCTCTGACGCCCGGGGAAGTGCCACTGAAATCTTTCCATGCAGATCAAAATTTTTCTGCGCTAAGTAAAATTCTGCCAGGTTATAGCTCTTAAGCTCATTATCCGCTTCTTTGGCGGCGGCCAAACTGCATGAATAATTCCTACAGGTGATTGGGAATGGAATATTTGTTACCTTCTTCAAGGCAAAGAGGGCGTGCAACTCCATCATTTTCCTGTAATACTCTAGAAGGATTATCTTGTCCCCACAATGCTTCGGTAACAAGTAGGGCTTCCCGAAGAAGCCGGTCACCCTTATGTAAGTATGTTGTTGAAATTGTATGTAGTAATGTCCATAACTCCAGAAAAAATTCATCGCCTCTATACACAGGTGGTATCCTGCATCCCAGGTAGGTGTAAGCAGGTGGTAGTAAACGAAAGCATCATTTACCCGACAAAAACTAGGGAAGTTGGCCTCCCATTAAATCTATGGGAAATGGTCCCAAGGGGCCTTCTGGCTCAGGCCAATCCCAAGTACGCCCTCTGTGAGTAACCCATTAGTGTGGGGTCATTGTTGTGCCAGGGCCCAGAGAACATAAGAAGTCATATAGAACTTCTTCTTCTTGGTAAATTGAAGGAACTGGGAGTCCACGTTGTTTGAGAATATGGTAGCCCAGTCAAAAAACTCCCCGTCTATGCTTATACCAAGCAAGAAGTAATACATCCACCCAGAGAATTCTTGAGCATGCTGTTTCCCAAAGACCTGGCATAGTGCTATCATCCCCATCTAGATGCTCTCTTTGAATTCAGACCCAGAGATCTCTAATTTCATCCTCTTGGGGTCCCTCTTTGGGACCTTAAGCCAATTATTGTTTATGTAAATATGGGCCGCCCTCCAGTTGCGTGAATTGGGCCAAGGCATCTGATTGGGTGACCATAGCTGGCTTGTCAAATTGGGGGATCCCCAAGCCCCTTTGGAAAGTATCAAGGTCTAGGACACCATAGGAGTAGGATACACTGTTGGCTCCGGGGCTGCGAGCATAACAGCCTGGACAAATGTGTTGTAGTGAGCGAAAAGTGTAAGAAGAAGCTCTGGTGACTACACAAAGCACGGGAAACAAGATGCTTTGAGAATCCTAGAGTTTCCAATTTTGATGGCCAATGGATCCCCAGCCTGTCGTTGGATGTACATTATTTTTACCAAGGCCTGCATTTCGGGCCATGTCCAGATGTTGGTGTCAGTGATAAGCTAGACTTTGGACTCAATCTTGGAGCCCGTGATAACACCATCTTTTACATAATTCAGGCTCATAGGCAATTTTTCCAGGGCCTTCTCCATTTTGGACCTGACTGATGCTCGTGTAACAGTCATAGAAGGAAGTTTCAGACTTCTAGGTGGTGAGGATGTGGATGCTTCAAACATGTTTGAAAGTTTGTTATTCCAGAAACTTGCAAGGCAAGGTGACCATCAGAACGCATAGATATACAAACACTCTAGGGTCTGGAGATCTTACCATCATGGCGTTTTCTTCCCCTGAAAAGTTAGCTTCATTCAAAAACTCTGGAAAGTATACATATATATATATATATTTTACAAACTTAGAAATTTAACTAACCATCTGGGTCTGGGGGGTTTTATCATTGTCAGTAAAATAAGGACATGGGATGGGTGATGGCAAGAGACCCGGAGCTCAGGGAAGTAACCATTGGAAGGTGTACACAAAAGTGAGCCATCAGACCCATGTAGGCACCACGTAGGTGAGCAATAAATAGGAGTTATGGTGATGGCAGCAGAGCCAACTGTTTGAATGCGCAAAAAGTGAAGGCCACTTGGACAAATTTAAATGTGTGCATGGGACATAAATGTAAGTTAGGCTGGTTTATGGAGGAGAGAGAAAACCACCTGGTTTAAACCGGTCAAAAGCCAAGTTTCAACCAAGCGGTATTCTGTATAGAGCAAGCTTGCATGTTAAAACTAGAAACAAACACAGCACGACAAGCTCGACAAACTACCAGACAAGATACACACAAAATATACACCAAAGTTGAAGAGTATACACATGCAAACCAAAAGGATATACAACAATATACATCAAATTTATATATATACACACGACAGAGCAGACATTTATAAAAATAGAGAATGCACAAAATATTTACAACTTTCTACACCATCTACAGACTATGCTACATCTGCATAGAGGGCGCACAACCCTCTGGTAGAGTTGACCCACCAACGGGCGGTGAACCAGAAAGAAATACAAGACAAAATAACAAGATGAAACAATGCAAAACCACACAAAACCAGAAAGAAGGAAAGCTGAGTGGGAGGAAGGTACCAACCTAAAAATGAAGAAGGGAAAGGAAAGGAAACTGCCATGAATGCTCTGCAATAGCCACTACTACCAAATGATCACAACTTGCCACCACAAACCACCCACAATTGCTCAGAAATGCTCAGAATGGTTAGCATTGGATTATCGCTAAATCGCTAAGATTGCACAAGTGTTTGATCACGGTAAATGTGAAAATGATAGGTAACTTCTATTTATACCTGCGGTAAAAAGCATGTTGTTGTGAAGTCTTTCACATATCACCCCAATTCTTGGGGACCCCCTAAATTTTTAAGTTGAATTTGAAGGTGTTTGTGGCAAGTTGGTGGAATCTAGCGTTGAAGAAGTTTGAAATTTCAAAGGAATGGTGATGGTGCTGGAATGAGATAGTCATGGCTGTTCAGGTCTCTCTCTACTCTCCATAGGCCTCTGATGCTTGATCATTCCCTCAAGATAGAGGTCAAATGGCATAGAGGTGGGTTGAAAGACAAGTGGAGATATTTGTATTTGAATGAGTTTAGGCTGGGCAATGAACGGTAAGTTAGAATTTTTATGGTGGTGGCCCTGTCCAAGGGGGTGGCGGATTCTGCCACCACCTTGGACAACCTTGTCCATCCTACCATGGATTTCCACCCAGCTTCAAGGCCCCCCAAACTTGGGCATGATTCAATTTTGAGGTTTGAATTGGACGCCTTGGAGGAGTTAGGACAGTTTTGATGATGTTTGGGAGCAGTGAAAATTATGACAGGGACCATTATCAAGGTGGTGGTAGATTCCGCCACCCCCTTGGACACCATGTCCATGACAGGCCTAATTTCCACCATGCCCCCCTAGATCTTGCTTTCTCTCCTAGCTGACTGAAGAATGGATGCTGAGAGTTAGGAAGGATTTTTGAAGAGTCATAGAAGCATTGAAGGAACAGCAAACGAGAGGTTTAAATTGAAGTGATTGATGGCCCTGTCCAAGGGGGTGGTGGATTCTGCCACCACCTTGGACAGCCTGTCCATCCCTCTCCCATTTTCCGCAAGAGATATGGAGGCTGGTCTTTCTCATAGTTTATTGAAAGATGGATGTTGCAAGATGCTATTGGCTTCTTGAAGTGAGATTGAAGTGGTTTTGCAAGGCTTGAGGGGAGGCTAGAGTGGACTGTTTAGATGATCAACTAGCATACACCCTGTCCAAGGTGATGGCAGATTCTGCCACCACCTTGCACACTTGTCCATGCATCCTATAAATTCTGCCAGGTGATAATAAGGAAAACCTCCTTCCTTGGTGACTTTTAGTGGTGTTTTGGGTATTGATGATGCCTTGCTTGTATAGGAGGTGAAGGACTTGATGTTTTGCAGAGCTGGTCCATGGTGGCTCTAATTTCCGCCACCTCCCAGCATGCCCTGATGGACTAAGATTTGAAATGATAAGTGGATTGCGTGATGAATTGCAAAGGAAGTGAATATCCAAGTAAAGAAGATGCTAAGTTTGGAGGGATGAGTTTGTTGCTTGGAGGTTCGTGGACATGTTGCCCTGTCCATGGTGCCATATATTTCCGCCATGCCCTGAGTTGGTATTTGTTCCTTGGAAGATTTAGGAGTGGAGTCAAGATAATTGGAGTAAGATGTTAATGGTGTTTGGGAGAGGATTGGACCAAATTGAGAAGGCAAATGAAACATGTTTATACTTTTGAGTGGCTGGTAGATATACACCTTGTCCAAGGTGATGGTGGATTCTACCACCACCTTGGACACTTTGTCCAACCTCCTTCTAATTTCTGCCATGACCTTATGGGGTCTTCTTTACTCCTTCTTGGTAGATGATTGGATGTTAGAAATATTTGTTAATGCCATGTTTGCTTAAGAGGAAGACTTCATAGTGTTGGAAATCTGGAATCTTCAGTTCCACAGCCTGTCCATCATGCTATGCAGTCCGCCATGCAATGGATTTCGAGTCTTTTCTACCCAGCTGAGACTTGGATAGGTGTTTTTGAGGAGATTGACATGTTGTGGGGACCTTAGATATTTAATTTCACATTCCTTGATGGTCTGGACACATTCTGAGATCTAGACGTCCTTGGTGCTTTCCAATTCTTCCCAGCCATGGAGGCTACTTACAGGCGCAATACTAAGTGCTGAGACTGAAGTGAGAAAAATCCCAAATGGTGCTTGTGATGTTGAAGAAATTGTAGGTGTTTCTGAGAATAAGAGTGAGGAGGAAGTTCAGATATAGCCCAGGATATAGTGGGCGGAAATGTCCAAGCCCATGGACATTTCCGCCACTACATATGTACACTCCTTTATCCCCTCAAGTTCAAGTCGGCCACTTTGGTGGCAATAAAACATTAATTACAAGTGCATGTCGTCCCTATTTGGAGGGAGAATAATTAATGATTTACATTGATCAAAGAGCCAAGTCATCCCCCTTTAGTAAATGGAGAGAGATATATAAATGGAGGTAGTTTTTCCACCTTATTTCACACAAATACAAATCGATATTTCACTCCAAGCAGCTCTGAGTTTTCTTTTCCAGATTTTCAAGTCAAGAGGTGATTGTTCCAGATTTTCAAGTCAAGAGGTGATTGTTCTAGATTTTCAAGTCAAGAGGTGATTGTTCTAGATTTTCAAATCAAGAGGTGATTGTTCCAGATTTTCAAATCAAGAGGTGATTGTTCCAGATTTTTGTTGAGCTCTAAGGTGGGATTTTTTTCATATTTTCTTCATTTGGAGAGACCATTTCCAGATTTTTCTTCAAGTGGCAAGGCCATTCTAATATTTCTGGAAGTAAATATTTAGTAAATTCTATGGTCTGAAGGGGTAGCTTCCAGATTTCTTTTTTCAATTATCAAGCCTAGTGGATCATTTCCAGAATTTTGAAGAGCTGATTGATTGTTGTTAGCTCTAGTTTTTTTTTTTTTTGATTAAGGGTGTCATCTCTCAGCTGGGAGGTAAGTGTTTAATTTTTTTCTTGTTTCTCAGCTAATTTAGTCATGAAAAGAACATTTATACAAACCTTTTTGACTTATTTCCATGACTGGATTTCTGAAAGCAACTTAAAATTCATCCTTTTGACATAAAAATCAGAGTTCTCTAATATCTAAAATCTAGAAAATTAATCAAAATGGTCATTTCCAGAATTCTAGAAAGTTGAATTTCATTGCAAAAAATCAGATTTAGGAGGAATTTCCTCGATTTTGGAATGTTTCTAAGTAAGATTGGTATGTTGCAGGTCAATCGGGATGGATCCTACATCTTCAAAGGCGTAGAGGCAAGCACAATTCAAGAAAGACACCGAGGATATGATGCCAAAGACTGCCTTTCCATCCAAATGGAAGAAGATTGGGGATACGAACTTCGGGCCAGTCAACATGATCCAGATGAGGAACAGGGAAACGAAAGAGAGATCTTCCGTGTTAGCCAAGAAGATGATCAAGAACGGGATTGCCCAGGCTGTTGCCTTTCCCCCTACTCTTCCATGCCCAGAGCTCATTCTCGAGTGTGCCACCCATTATGATCAGCATACCAAAATAGTATATTATGGAAGCGGGACAGAGAAGAAGATGCTTGTCAACTTGAGTGATTGAGCTATCCAGGAGGTATTCAACATACCACACCACCGAGTCAGCATCTTCATGACAAGGGACCAAGCAGCTAAGCACTACAATGACAACACTACTCATTATTTGGCTCTTCTATGCGAGGAATGGTTAAAGGAGCCTAGGAAGAGGCACTCCAAGTTGCCAAGATTTACAAGGTCAGATTTGAAGGAAGAATATGGTGACTTAGTTTTGATGTTGAGCCGAGTGATGGGAATCTCACAGGCAGGACTGCTTGAGCCTTGGATGTTTTACTTCATCGAGAAGATCTCAAATGAAGGTGTGATGTTCGATTGGGCCCAGATAATCAGTGAGAACTTGGACCTCCAGTTGTGGTTGGTGCATAATTCGAAGACTTTCTACATGGGATCATATTTGTTCTACATGATTGCTGGCATGTTCCATTATCCCGGACTCCAAGCTCTAGGTGAGGTTGGTAGTGGACATGGGTAGTACTTGGTACATGAATGTTATCCCCAGCTCCACCTCCATCGCACTAAGTATTTCAAAGTATTCTACGACACTTTTGCCATGAAGATAGTGAGGATATTGCAAGGGGCTCCCCAACGGAGGTTATCCCCAGAGGCAGAAAAGTTGGTCAAAAGATACGGGTGGTGGTATATCCAATTTCAGAAGTTCACATACATCCGGATAGTAGGGAGCACTTGTTGCCCGATGAAGATACCAAGGTATCCACCCAAAAGATTGGTAGAATTGGAAGTGGCAAGGCAGTTGAGCCACTTTGAAAGGATCCAGAGACATAAACATAAACAGGGGGTCACTTTCCCACTTCAAGCAGGCGCTGATAGTTGCAACTTGTTGGCATTCATGGCAGTGGCAGAGGAGGAGTTGAAACTTTATGCTTTAGCTCTTTATGAGGGGAGGCAGAGTTTTGACCCTAACCAGCAGATTCGGAAGGCTTATGGAAGTCCTTACAGACATGTACACCATATGGAGGACTACTAGGCCAATGCTGCTGATTACTTCAAAGTGAGGAAGAGAGCTTTCTCCAGGCTAACAGTTGATATGATGAGAATGTACAAGTGGAGACAACTCTAGATACCAGATCAGCTGGAGGAAGATGGCAAAACTGTAAGACCAGAATTTGGCACTTTGAGTGGTTTGGAGTTGGATCCCATTGAGTGGGGGATTGAAAGTGAAAGCTCTCTAGAGGCATTAATGGTGCCAGTCGATCTTTTCACTTACGAGTGGTTCGAGAAGAAAATGGCTAGACTATGAGGGACAGGCGTCCCCCTCACTTATGAAAAGATGAAACTAGTGGAAGAAATCTTGGAAGAGTCTTCTGGTCAGCATTCAAGAGGTAGTGGAGGACCCAAGCAATTGAAAAAGAAAAGGAAAGAGGCAGAGGGTGGTGAACCCACGACTAAGAAGCATAGGGTGAGTACCGTGCCATCAAAGGAAAGTACCGCTCCCACACAAGAAATAATTTTGAGGGATCAAGGCAATGTGGAGCCTCCCCAAGGTAGCTCATCATCAGAGGACACTTCCAACTCCAGTTCAGGATATTCACCACTTTCCATCAGTCAATGAGACAAGGGGTCATCTTCACCAGGAGGCAGGGAGATAGAATTGATTGATATTGAGGCACTTTTGGATGAAGAGGGAAGTGCACCCCAGGTGATTCGAGAGGCTTTGCCTAGACAGGATGAGTACAACTAGGAATTGGGAAGGTGTACTGCACCTAGCTCGCTTAGAGATTTCTTGAAACCCAGGAAGACTATTATGCCAATCATGCCAGAGGACAACATTGATGATATTTTATAGGAAATTGAGAAAGAAAAGGAAGAACAGCCAGCTGAGACAATTGCGAAGGTTATCAGGGATAGTTCTGGGACCCGCAGGGTTCAAATTGCAATTCCAAAGGGAGATAAGCTCAGGGATGATGTTCGAGTTCAGGATTATGAGATTGTAGAGCATAAATTGGGAACCACCACTAAGGAGATTGAATATGAAGAACTTCAGGATGGCCTCCTAGCCATGAGGCAAAGATTAGACAAAGAAATTGAGGAAAAGAATAAGTATAAGGATGAGAATCAGAGATTGGTGGCCTATTTCAGGGATGCTTGTAGGCCTATCCAGCAGGTGGATCAATCAGTCGTGCCACCTCTCACTTTGGAGAAGGGAGATATGGATAGCCTGGAGAATGCTAGGGCCACACTTCAGGGAACTCGGTCATGGGCAGCAGGCCTCATCCAGGAGGGTTTGGTTTGTTTGCCAGGATTTGTGGAGAAGTTCCAGGCATTTGTTACTCTCAGGGCAA
>MU228138.1:3949218-3967171 GCA_018584345.1 Thuja plicata
AATCTTTAGTAATTACTCTTTAGTGCTTAAGTTAGACTTAGGAAAGTTTCCTTTTCTGAGTTAGTTTCCCTTTTAGGGTTTTGGTATCCTTTATAAGGATTGACCGGCTTTCATTTCATAAGGAGATCATTTTGTAATCATTATTGTGTTAATAGAAGATAATTTCTTTCACAATGGGTTTGCAGTCTCTGGCCTATCGGCCGCCATAGCTTTCTGGATCCTTCTCTCTTCTGTCTGTTTTATTCTGTTTGTAATAGCTATGCATGCAGGTGTTCTTGGGTAGATTGATATTCATCAATCTCAACAGATAAATGCTCTCAAAGGAACCTTCATAGTGAGGATGTTACCTCTTGATCCTCATGCATACAAAAAACCCATCAAAGAGTAGTAGAAGAAAGAACTTATTGTCAAAGAATTTGGTCCCACCATATTATAATCTCATGGAGAACTTACTAATGAAGTATTAGAAGGTGGCATAAAACAATGGATCTATAAGGATTCTCCCATTGATACCAAGTCATTCCTTGCTTATTCCAAACAAATTTATCCATCATCCCATGAGTTAGCTAAAACATAATGGGATTACCAATGTGGTAGACTAGGAAAATAAGAACAAGGCATAAGACCACCACTAGACCCCTCTCACAATGTTAACAATTAGGGGCTTGGTTTTGGAAGTTTCTCACATGATGCTTCAACTTCGGCTAGTACCTCTCAAACTATAGAGAGTAACCACATTGATATCAAAGACATACCTGAAGATGTCATTAAGAAATCCTATGTTGATATAGATTCTTCCTCCTTACTTGGTACTTCCATCTTATTTGATGGATCCATACTTCTCATTGACATACCCCTTTTTTTAATACCCACTTCATTGATTAGGGAAAAAAAATTGCACACCTCAAGACATTCCAAATAAATTTATTTCTCTTAAAATTCATGAGTGTCACTGAATGTCCACCCTATCACGATCCTACTCCATACATAATGTACATGCTTGATTCTTAGGCTTACTTTGGGGAAGAGGTCATCCCTAGTTGTAAAAATGCAAAAAAAAAACAAAGAAAAAATTAGGAGTCTACTGACCTGAAAACCTTTCTAAGACACCCTTAGACTGTAGAATAGTGAAAAAAAAGGATGTATCTTCTGGTCAGAACCTTTTTGAAGTTCTAGAAGATGAGGATATTTCTCTTCCTCCCATTGATAGGTACTACACAGAAAGGTCATCCACTCTCATAGATGAGACAAAGGAAGTTAATCTAGGGACTATAATGTTAAAATATTATGACATTATATTCATTGATGACAAAACCAGTGGTATAAAATGTTATGGTTCAGATGGTGAACAATGTGATATATTTTTGTGTTGATGAGTTAGATGGAGTGGATCCTTTCCTTGGTTATGGGATTTTTTTTGGTTACATTTATTGAAGATAGCTTGTGCAGAATTGTGAAGATCAATCTTTTGAGATTGATTGTTGTCCTTAATTTCTTTTTCGAGTATTCCTACTATCTAGATATTTATGCATTTTGTTATAGATTTTATGTTTTGTCATAGTTGGAATCATTCATATTCTTCTGGTTGGTTCTAAACTTGATGATATCCAGACATGGTCTTGGTTGTAGTGGTCCCATCAACACCAAAATATATTTTTTGTACCTCAAGCTTTTTTTTAATCTTTTGGTAATTATGTTATGTAACATGCTTATCTTATGTACAACCTATCTATGGGTCTTGTGGTAATGTGGAAGTAAGATCTTATTGTGTGACCTATCTTTTGGGTTTGATGCTAGCATGCTAAGCTTTAATAAATATTTCAATATTGTTATTTATTCTAACATGTTAGATAAATCAACTCATTATGAAGTTATATCATTTTTACAGGTATATATGTAGATAATATTCTTGGTTTAATATGATGGTTATGGATAATGGATGCACAAATAAAAAATTGTGTGATGGAGAAGATAATGTGATATGAAAAGGAAAAAGATAGTTAGCAATAGGAGATATAATATAAAGTATATGTGAAAAGGTAGTAGGAGGAGTTTTGTAGTTGAATCTTATATGGATTTGTTGTGCTATTAATCAGGACCAAATTAATCTAGGTACATGTGCAACTCCATCAATTCAAGTTTTGATTGCAAGAAATTTTATTACATATTGGTTGTGATAGTCAATTTTTGTTTTTAGAGTAGTTAACACGATCACTAGTGATCCTTTATTGTAAAAATAACCTTAACTAATGTCACCTTAATCAGTGTTTATATTCATTAGAATTAGCTTCTCCATGATTTTTCCAATATTTGGTTTTCCACATAAATGTGGTGTTCATTGTGCATGGTGTTTCTTAGAAAAGTTTCATGTTCATTACCATTTTTATTATCTGATTAGATTAAAATTTCTACCAGATAAATTAAGTTTAAAAGTATCTTAGGATAACAGATTCATCCCTCCTCTCAGTTATCTAGAATGCTCAACAATTAGTATAAGAGCATGGTCCCTTTCAAAATAAAGCTTTACCGCTTGAGGGAGATCTTGGTTGGTTGAATAGATGGCTTGAGAATACTATTCTGATAAATAAATGAAGACAATGTTGGATGATATAGAATGAAAAGAATATAAGAATGAAGAACTGAAGGAAATTCTAAAGAAGGTGAATGCCTTTATCAAGAAGCTAAGATAAAAAAATAATATGGAAATTCAAAGAAAGGAACAAAGAAGTAAGTTAGGAGCTAAAGGAATCAAAAGAAAAATTTGCAAGTATGAAGTTGTAGTTGGAGGAGTGTAAAAAAATTGAACAAATCCTGATAGATATCATCAAACATAAAGTGGAAGGAAATGTGAAGCTAGACTAAGAGTTGAAGAAGATGAAATCAAAAGCATAGGTATGTGAGAGAAACATAATTATAGAAAACAATTTGTGAATGTAGAAAATTCACAAGGATAAGGAAGGGCTTGGGTTCTCTAGTGAGAAATCAGATCAAAACATCAAAGGTGAAGGCAAAATGGTTGAAACTGAAGAAAAATTTGAAGTCATGAGTAAGGTCCAAAATGTTGATTCATTGACAAAGTTTTTTCTGCTCAGGAAACCAAATAATCAAATGTAATAATAATTTAATGGCTACTATTTTCAATGCAAAAATTTTGTACATAAGGTTATAGCGTGTAGAAGAAAAATTGAACAAAATATTCAATGCTTTAAGTGTCACGAGTTTGATCATAAAGAAAATTAGTGTAGAAGTCAATTATCTAATTTGGATAAGATGAATTGAATGAGTAATATTTTTCATGGTTACTTCTATTTATGTCATGGACATGGTTACATAGCTAATTAGTTCAGATCTAAAGCTCACATGAATATCAAATGTTTCAAATGGAGTAAGAAAAAACATTATGCTAACACATGCAGATATGTACCCTCTTTGGTAAGGTTAGAAAGTGAAAATAAAATTTTAGAATCAAAAGGGTCTAAAAAGAAAATAGTTATGGAATGGAAGAAGAAGGAAAAAAGTGAAGTTAGTCCATCTCTTGCACCAGAACAAGGTGTGAGTCCTTCCGATAACCAAACCAACTTCTTTGTCTTAGGAGAAGTATTGCACAACATATTCTATCATTTCCCCTCTCCAAAATAAGGTATAATGTGTTTTTTCAGAGTAATTAAGTTTTATGTGATTTATTTAAATGTGAAGTACATTTTTTGGCATCATAAAAACACTTTTAGGTGAGAAATAATCATAATTTATTAAGGATGAATTTGGTAGTGTTTTTATTTCATTTTTATAGATTGAAAAGAAAGTAACAAAGTGTTGTAGAGAGAGAAGAGTTGAAGGAAGAAGTAATATTCATAAGCTAAATCATGGAATCCAAGTTGATAGTCATAGAATCCAATGATGATATTTCAAATAAGGTAGAAGGATTCAAAATGGACAAATATGAAAATTTGAAAATAACAGAAATGGACCAAGGGTTAAGTGCTGAGGAATTACAAAATGTCAGAACCTTGGGTATGGATTTGTGGGGATAATTCCCCCATTTTTCCAACAAAGAGTCTATTCTATTTTTGTTGAGTCAAGTGAAGGATGAAACTATTATTCTAGGCAAACCCTATCTAATCATGAAGGAAGCTATTGAGGTATTTATTGGTTTGTGTAGTGTCAATGCTTTCCCTGGAAAGAAGAAGATAAAATACAAAGATATAGAGGATCTTATTAGTATTGATAAAGATTCCCAAGCTTTACTAATAAAAAGATTTTTTGATTCTATTGTTAGGTATGTTGCATATGGAATCACTTACAAAATCTATTTTCAAAATTATGAAGTCTCTACTTTTTCTATTGTTGTATATTTTGCACACAAGATTGTGAAGGAGAATGAACAGTTTGATTTGTGTGGTCTGTTAATGGAGAATTTATTTGAAAACATCATAATATTTGTGGTTGAGGGACACTCTCTCTATTTTGGGTCTCTACTCATGTGTTTGGTATTCTACTTTCTAAATTCATTACCATCAAGAAAGAATGTTGTATGGATATCTGGTATCCTTTTGGGAAAACAAAATTATAGATGTAATATTGAAAGAAAAAGAGAATGCTTGTAGAGTTTATAGGTATCATTACAGCTGGATTTGTACTTATGTGTGGTATTATTTGGTGATATGCCTATCAATATTTTTGAGGAGGGTTACTCCTCTAGTCAGAAGGAATTTGAGTTTATCATTGGTGGTTCCCCTCTAGAACCTGGAAGAATGAAAACTAGTTCTAAGGGAAAAAAATTTACCTTAAAGATATCAAACAAGAAGGAAATTGAAGATATGCTTTCATTTGAATCTGATTTGTTTGATTCAAATTCATTCATTCTATGATAGAGTAAGGTGATTTTAATAATATTGGTGAATTGTGGTATGCCTACTCTTTGGTCAGTAGGCTAGGTATAGAAGATGTTGTAGTTGACTATATACTAAAAAGGGGTATTGGCATTTTTGAGTTGTTGTCAGATGATCTGGTAAAGGTTATTGAAGAGATAATGTTCTAGGAAGGATGCAAAGGCTGTGAGATCAAAAATTTGATTGAGATAAGATATGCTAGTTCTAAAAAAAAATTACAAACATATTGTTGAGATTAAATAGTGCATTAAGGAAATGTTTGACATTTACAGGCATTATCTCCGATGGCCTGATGCTATTGATGATTTTAGAAGTAACATTGATTCCATTGAATTTGAACTGAATGAGATAGGAAATAATTTTGACTTTTTCAAGGACAAAGATGGAAAACAAAGAATCAGAGTTGGTGATTTGTAGTCTGAACTATTGTCTTTTTAGAGACAAAAAGATGATGTAGTCAAGACTTTCTGGTTGGTAAAAGAAATTGTTTAGGTCCAATTAGATCATCTCTCTGGGATACTTTCTAATGCATAGAGTTTCTTGCTATAGTACACATCTCCAGGTAATATTTCTCTATTATCTTCAATTGATTTATTGAATTTATAGGATAGTATGTGTGCTTGGATGTGTTCTGCAATGCAATCTTGGAAGAATAATCTTTCCATTGTGAATGAAAGGCACACAAATGTTTTCTTGTGAAATTTTTCTATTTTTACGTAAGAGTGTTCTTGTTTTTTCCCTTTTCGATTGTTGGAAAAAAGGGATAGAAAATGAAGAAGAAAATACATTTCTCATCTAAGGGGGAGTTTTTGGTGTTTTGGAAGTTTTGTGTTTTTATTCTTTTTCCATCAATGCCGAAGGGGGAGATTTTTTAAATGGTATGGAATTTTTGTCATTGATAACAAAACCTATGGTTTGGATGGTGAACAATGTGATAAAATGTTTCGTTGATGAGTTATATGGAGTGGATCCTTGCTTCAATTATGGAAATATTTTTGGTTACATCTATCAAAGAAAATTGGTGCAAAATTTTGAAGATCAATCTTTTGATATTGACTGATTTGCTAAATGGCTTTTCTGGGCATTCCTTCTATCCAGATATTGATGCAGTTTGTTATATATTTTATGGTTTGTGAAAATTGCATTCATTCATGTTCTTTTGGTTCATTCTAAATTTGATGATATCCAGACATGATCCTAGTTGTGGCATTCCCTGTGGCACAAGAATATATTTTGTGTACCTCAAACTTTTTTTATCTTTTGGTAATTATGTTATGCAACATACTTATCTTAAGTATGACTTATCTATGGGTCCTATGGTAATATGGAAGGAATATCTTATCATGCGACCTATCTTTTTTGTCTGATGCTAGCATGTTAAGCTCTGATGAATAAATATATATTGTTATTCATGCCGACATGTTTGATAGGCTGTCTCATTATGAAGTTTTATCATTTATACGAGTATATATGTAGATCAATTTCTTATTTTCATATGATGGTTATGAATAATGGATGCGAAACAACAAATTTGTGTGATGGAGAAGATAAGATGATGTGAAAAGGAAAAAGATAGTCAGAAAAAGGAGATATAATATAAAGTTTGTGTGAAAAGGAAGTAGGAGGAGTTTCGAAGTTGATTACTATTCAGATCTAGTGTAGATAGTTGTTGTGCTATTAATCAAGACTGACTTCATGCATGTATAGATGCAACTCCACTAGTTCAAGTTCTGATTGTAATAAATTTTATTATATTGGATGTGATAGTCTGTATTTATATTTAGGAATGTTATCCCTATCCACAGTGAGCCTATTGGTAGTAAGCCTACATATAGTGAACATTTTGGCAGTGAGCCTTCATTGTAAAAATCACCTGAACTAGCATCATCATAATCGATGTTAATATTCATGAGAATTATCTTCTTTGTGGTTTTTTCCATATTGGGTTTTCCATGTAAATGTGTTCATTTTGCATGGTGTTTCTTATATAGTTTACATTCATTACTATTTTTATTATTTGATTGGATTAACATTTCTACTAGATCAATTAAATTTAAAAATATCTTGGGATAAATAATTCACCCCCCTCTAAGTAATCCAGACCAGGCCTAGAATTTGATGGTTGTAATAGCCGTTTTCCAACTTTTTGACCATATATGAAAACCTTAAAACTTATTAGACCATATCAATTGACAGGTTAAATTTTTATAAAACTGTAAATATTGCACTTTAATTTATTTATAAACCATCAAAATTTGTTATACGTGTTGCCCCACTTTTGATCTGCATACCTTCTAACAAAAGTGGATGTTTTATGTGTATTAGTAGTCTTGAAAGCTTCATGTAATTCCTGAGTCTAAGTCTAGCTATCTTTTTAGGCTAGGAGGTCTTTATTAGATTTCCCCAAATTGCCTTCTCTTTTGTGAGCCGGAGGGAATTTGTATCTGAGATCAAGTTTCATTGGGTAGGTTGAGTTCCCAAATCTGGTAAAGGTCATGTTTTAAAGGATTCTAAAATTGGTTTTATATACAGTTGAAGTATTTTGCCTTAAACATTCCCTTTTGCAGCCTTGGCAGAAAATTGGTTCTAAGCTTCTCCTTGGCGAAAAATCACCTATAGAGTGTGTTTTCTGCAACAAACAAAACTTAAAGTATCAGAGGTTAGTGGAAGTTGAAAATGAGAGATTTGGGAATACAAAAGCTTTGGGCATTCAGATCAAATCTATTTCAGGCAAAAGGGATGATCAAATGAGGAATAATTCAAGATGCAAGCTTACTAGTGGAAAAGAGGAAAATGGCTTCTCTGCTACTCCAACAGGCGAGTTTTGACCTACGGAGTACATTTTCTGCCAAACAATTAAAATGGAGGATTTTTGAAGAATAATCAATCTCATGAGTAATCCAAGGCATAAGGAAAGTAGATAAACCAATCACATATCCATCCAACATCTCGATAGGTTAAAATTCTCCTTCAGTGGATTTTTGAGTAGAGAACACTGCAAAGGCATTTTCCTCCACCGAAAGGGAGTGGAAAAGTGATTCTTTGCTACCTCAAGAAAGTTACCATTATGGTTACTAAAGTGAAAGGATGTTTCTTAATGACCTATATAGGTAAAAGTAATTAATTAAAATAAACCCATTTTATGCCATAACAAACTTTTTCATTAATGCTTAAGTCTTTAAGTTCGTGTGGCATGGGAAGTCATCCGTTAAACAGTAAGAATTCAAAGTTATAAAATCAGTGAGGTATTACAAATAGGATCTATAATCTGTTTAACAAATTGTCTGAACTTGAAGCTCCTTGATATAGTTATTCCTCACTCTTCTATTCAAGAGAGATATCCAGAATCCCAAGTCAAAATCAGTTGAAGCATGGCTACTAAATTCATGGGATTTGATGGGATGAATGGCATCACATCTGACTAGCATAAAATTAAAGACACCTCCTTGAAGTTCTTTGATATGCATAACTTTTAGAGAAGATTGAAGGCAGACCAGATATACCATATCATCGAGAAGTTAAAGGAGAGTGGGTTAGTAGAAGCTGTCATTTTTCTTATTGCCATTCAAGCTCTTGAGCTTGTTCAAGAGTGCATAGCTCGATATAATCTAGATACCAAGAAAATACTTCTGCCCAATGACACGGTGCTTCTATCGATTGATTGTGATTCTATCTAGAACTCCCTGTGCCTTCTAGAGTAGGGTGAATATTTAGAAATGACATATAGTTAGGCAGTTACCAAATATGGAGCAAACAAGGTAGTGTAGAAGAAGGAAATAATGAAGTCCTTGTTTCAAGAGTTGAGGAGTGCCAAAGGCAAGTTTCCCAAAACATTATATGGCACGAATCTAAAACCAGAGATTGTAGATATCTTGGTGCTGCTCCATAGGATTTGAGGTGAGAGTGACACACTAAAATTCATTAAGCACCATTTTTTCTTAGTCCAGGTGATCTATTCTGAACATCATTTCATCGATTGGGCTCTTATGGTAAGAAATAATCTCTCTAGTGCCCTAAGTAGAGCTAAGCTTCAGAATGAGTTCTACATGTCTTTAGTCCTTTTATATATATTGGCCATAATTCAAATTTGGCCAGGGCTTCCTAGATTAGAGGAGTTCCCAGAAGATGTTAAAAGCTATGAATTTTTCCCCTGTCTACAATTACATAATAGTTATGCTGAATATCTCAGAGTAATTGATGCATTCACAATGAGACTATGTAGGGAGCTACAAGGTTGCCTAGAAAAGAGATTTTCTCTTGAAGCCATGGCTTTTATCAGCCAATTTGGGTACTTCTTCATTCAATTTGTAGATATCTCATATATTCATCTTGCAGGATTTGATGATTTCCCTTTGAAGTTTCCTAGATATCTCGATGATATAATCATTCTTTTCATGGTGATGAGATAGGCACTCCAAGTGAATATGATCTGTGCTAATGCTAAGAAGGGCTAAAATTTCCTGATGACCATTGGATCCTATAGTTGCGCATCCAGGTCTGAGGAAAAGAATGTTCTGAAGACATGCTCAAAGAGGTTTCAGTTGGAGACATATGATGTCTTGAGGCCGCAGTATGATCCTATAAATTATGCCTGAGATTTCTTGTAAATGATTCATGCAATTCATCATGTTGATGATATTGAAGAATACTGGGCTAATTGCAAAGATTAATTGGAGAGAAGAGAGAGATTCTATGCTAGGTTAACTATTGAACAAATCAAAAGGTTCAAAGTTAACATTACTGTGGAGGGACTTGAAGATGATGGCCAGTACATGTATGAAAATATATACTTAGAGAAGATAAAGCCCCACCCCATAAGTTTTGAAACCATGATAGGTTAAGCCATTAATAACTTGCAGACCTTAATGGTTGGTATCTACAAAAGAATAGAGAACTGGTTTGAAAGGACTGCAGACAGAAGGAAAAGGTCAGAAATGAAGCCTCCTTCTCAGTGAACCTTCACAAAAGATACTTTAGACACTGTAGCAACCTCTTCAACAATGATCCCAACTATGACCAAAGGATCATCTCAGCCAGCCAATGGAGATGATGAGCCTCCTGACAAAGAGATCCAACCAAAGAAGACATGTGGAGAAGGCTCATTTCCATACATCAGGTCGATAGAAGAAGTAGTTTCTATAGACCCGCCCAAGCCCATAGAAGAACCTACTAAAGGTGCAAGACCTGAGAAAATAGTTAAAGATAGTGCTACAGATATACAAGTTGATACTTTGACCCAAGATAGCCCATGGTGAGGTTCCCCTATTATAGTAGAGGTGGGTGAAGATAGCTCCAATACCTCAGCCACAGAATCAGATGAGAGAGTTGGGAAGCAAGAAGAAGGTTCTCAAGTCATTATATTAATTTCCTCTTCTCCAAAATCAGTGAATCCATTTGCTTCCTAACCTAAAGCTACCCCTCTGGTCATTAGGAAGCTATTCATAGAAGAATTCATTTCTGCTTCAAAATTTACCAGTGCTAAATCCTGGATAGAACATACTCTAGAGCCTAAAAGGAAGAGAGAAGAGGAAGTAACTTCAAGCAAAGATACTCTCTCATGAGCCTTGCAACCCAACACCACTATGGGTAAACTAAAGAAGGTGAAGAAATGTCTACACTGGGTTGGGATTCTAAAATAGGACATTTCACTATGGAGTTGGCCAAGCCTACAAAGGAGGGTAGATTCAAAGATATGACTACCTCTGATTTTTATTTATAGTCGTTTGACATGGAGCTTGCTCGGCATGACACCAAAGTAGATTGGTGGAAATCCACCAATGTGGTAATATAGGAAGAGCTTGAGGATCTCAAGACTGCTAAAGTTCAACTTAAAGAAGAATCAGGTGAGCTAACTAACTTCATCAGACAACTCATCACTCTGATAGCAAGTGTTTCTAGTACCCAGACTACTTTTGATCCCAGTGTTACAGAAAACCAAGCCATCCTAGGCAAGTCGTAGGAAGACCGACATTTTGGGAAAATTGGAAAGAAATAGATCAAGAGGCTTGAGTCTGAAGGGCTAATAGTTGTTGAGCAACTGGGTAATTCTCTCTTAAGGTTGGAAACATAGAGGAGTAATATTGATAAGAATTTGCAAACTCTCGCATCTGAGAGAGTGAGATGCCAAGAATGCATAGTAATGCTTCATGTGGTAGTAAAGATGAAGACTAAGGAGGTTCTAAAGGCCAAGATTTTGTAGAAAGGAGATGAGCCTTTTATCAAATGGATTCAAAGCCTAGAATTCAAGATCAAGATGATCATCCAAGATGAAACTGTGTTGCAGCAGACAGATGTCAAGATCAAGGAAGAATAGAACTAAGATTTTAAACTCCTTCAAGGTCTGCACACAGAATCATAGACAAGCGGTAAAGGCAAAGAAATGATCAGACTGGCTAATATGAAGAAATCATTTTTTGATTATGTGCATGAGTTGGTAGAACAATCTTCCTCCCATTTAGATAAAGTGGCAGAACTCCAACAGTTGAGCGGATGTATTTTCAAAGCCATGGAAGAGCTGAAAGATCATACATATTTAATCATGAGCCTAGCCAAAGAACATTCTAGGTGGCTCATTAGATATACCAATGTCCATGTTAATAGACACAAAGAGCTCATCCAAGTCATTATAGCTATCACTACCCATAGGGCTAAATTAGACAAGGGGAAGTAAACTAAAGCTTAGATAGATTCCCTCTTGTGCTAAATTTTGATAGTATTGTAACGGATAAAATTTTGTTTATCATTTCTGGTTAGGGAAGTTGAACCATTTTGGTTACCCCCTTTTTTAATAATGTAACTTTGGAACTCTATATGTATTATTTCCAAAATCAATACAAGGGTTGACTAAATTTTGGTGTGAAAGATAGCATTTTCCTTCGTCAAATTTGTATGTCTGAATGCCATTTCTTTAACTAGTCCACTGCATTGCATTTATCTATCTATTACATTCAAATATTTCTTTGGAATTAGATTTCCAGTTTGTGGTTGAAGCAAAATTCTATATAATGACTTGATACAGTTAATTAGGGGGAAATCTAGTGTTATTCTAAGTCTGGGAGATGTCCCTATGAAATAGATTGATTTATTGTAACTTTATCATTAAATATTTAAGTATTGCATTTGTATTTTCATTATCAGTTGTTGCATAACCAGTTTTAAGAAGTCGTATGATTGATGAAGTCTTGAAATTGGCTAAAATTAGAATTGAATTTATCTTGCCTGAGCTATTTCCTGTCTAGGTTTAGCTTGGTTTACCTCTTCTATTCTCGGGTCAAGAACATACCTCTGTTAGAATAGGAAGGATCAATATTCATTTAAGATCATTTATTTAAGGGAGCTATACCTTTAAATTTAGAGGGAAATTAGTTTTTTAGTCACAATTTCCTAACTGTTGTATTCAATTATTCTTAAATATTTGGGTATTCTAGAGTTAAAGAGAAAAAGAACAATCTATTTACCAACAAATTTTTGATGACTCTACTAGGGAGATGAACAATTGTTATACCAGAAGCATACCATGAGGAAAGATGGTGCTTCCCCATGAAAACATAATTCCTCTGCTCCAACCGAATCTTGGTTTTCAAGATGATCAAGAGGATCTTATTTCCTTACTGAACACTCATTTGAAGATACAGAAGAAGCACCAAAAATTATAGAAATGTCAGTCAAGTGCTTGAACAAGAAGAAGCTAGAGAAAAATCACTTGATGGAGCCATCCAAAGAAGAAATCTGAGAAGGGAAAAATGTCAAGCAGAGTGTGAAGCCTGATAGAAGAACTAGTTGAAACCCTGGAGCCCAAAAGATTTCTCAGAAGTGCAAAGAAGGTAGGTAGTACAGACATAGTCTTTGAGAGACTTGCAGATATTAATTTTTCTCTACTTGAAATACCTCTCTAAGGAATAGAACTGTAAAAAGAAAAAGCAGACCTGCTTCCCGCCCACACAATCCACTCAGTTATCCACCACTTGCCAAGTATTAACCTTGCATGGAGTAGTTGCACCTCCTATTTTCAATCTATCACCATATCTATCTCAAGTAGTTATGGCACAAGTAGTTATGGCACTTCCTTGGGCCACTATAGTTGGACCATTGCAATTAGCAACATATAATACCCTTCCCTCAGGTTCAAGAAAGAATTTCCCCAAATTCTCTGGAGATGGGAAAGTATCTACAGATGAACACATTGCTACATTCTTTGCTTCAATCAATATCTTAGCAGTGTGAGAGGAAGATGTAGCCATCAAATTATTTCTTGAAACCCTTGTTGAAGGTGCTGCCAATTGGTTTCACCACTTACCCAATTCCTCTATCACAGATTGGGCCTCCATGAGAACTACCTTTGAGAGAAGATTTAAAATTGCTGAAGATGAACATGCACTATTAACACAATTGACCTGCATCAAGAAAGAACCTTCTATCAGTATGAGATATTATGTGGCTAAATTTAACAAGCTTGTAAATCATATCCCAGCAGCCCATAGACCTACTTTAAGGAATTTGAGAACATTTTTCATAAGCGCTATGCCTCATGAAATTAGTTATGATTTGAGAAGAACAAACCCGACTACTTGGGACCTTTCCCAAAGGACCACGATGGAATTAGATCACATGACTTCGGTGAGAAAATGGAAAAGATAAATACAATCTCGAGTCAGTACTAGTAACACCATATCATCAGATGAGATGATATAAAAACTGTCTAATGAGTTCAGTGCTTTCAAGAGGCAACTTCCCAGATTCAATAATCCCTACCAACAAAACTTTCAGGAGTAGTTTAGAAGAAACATTGATGGGAGGAATGCTGATGGAAAGGCATTATAGTTAACTACTCGACCATAGAGGCTAGCTATAGAAGCTCCTCCTAAAAGGGGAAATATGTTTTCATTTCACCTGACTATAGATCATGATGGAGATAGCTGCCCTGATGTAGCTCATGCTTGGCAAATGCACCAGATTGATGAATGGAATAGTGGAGTGTCTGGAACTGAACCAGATTCATACTCACATGGTGACTCTAAAAATTTATATATAGAGTATGAATCAGATTTAGAACAAGGAGAAACATGTTACGCTACCATAGATGAGACCTCTTATACAGTTTTGACTCAGAATCAGAAAGATAAAGGCTTGGATTTTATGCCTCCACCTAAGAATAATGAGGCATCTACTTCCAATTCCAAGGAGGCTAATAAAGGGGTGAGGAGTATACAACCAGGTAAGGAGAAAAAATATTTTGACACTATTCAATTCTGTAGAGATTCCAAAATTCAGATTTCTCCCATAGACTATCTTAAGTCCAATCCTATAGAATTGCAAAAACTAGTGGATTACTATAAATATGGGAATCAAAATCTAAACCAGAATGTCATGACTACCATAGAAAATGAGTCTATATTTGAAGATCCAATTGAGCAAGGTGAGTCATTTGTGTTGGTACTTTCCCAGGCCAAAATCCTAACCCATTCTATGTGTCATTATATATTAATAGTTGCAAGTTAAGCAATTGCATAATAGACTCCAGAGCCTAAGACAATGTAATGCCATCAACTGTAGCTAAGGCCTTAGGACTTACCCTCACTAAATCCCATGGTAGGTGTTACTCTATGGATTCCAAACAAGTACCCCTACTTGGGAAAATCAAAGATGCCTAAGTGGCTCTAGCAACACATCTTGAGAAGAAAATGCTGTTAACAATACTTGTTGCTGATATACCTGCTAGTTACAATTTTTTGCTAAGAAGGAGTTTCTGTAGAGACTTGGGAGGGGAAATAAAGCTATATTGGTCTCAAGCTCTGATCCTAGTGGGTGGAAGAAAGATAAAACTAGACCCTGAAGAGAAAGAAAAATTCACAGTGCTGAAGTCTGATGATCCCAAAGCCCAGATTCTATATAAGGAATTAGAATTTGGAAATTATATGCTATTTATAGATGGTCATGATGAGGAAATTAGAATCAAAGAAGAAGAAGATCAGTCTTCCACTGAAGAAACACCATCATAAATCTGGAGCCTCGAATTCAATGGTAGTTGTGCATCATTGGGATCTAGTGTAGGTGTAGTCCTGATATCGCCAGTTGGCATATGTGAGCCCATGGCATACAAGCTAGAGTTTGGAAACACCAACAATATAGGTGAGTATGAAGCCCTACTATTAGGAATCATTTCTGCAAAAGAAAAGGGCATGAAAATTTTGAGAGCTCGGGGTGATGCTAAGCTAATTGCACGTCAAGTTAAAAAAAAATACTTTGTAAAGAATCATATATTGAAGAACTATATGAATAGGGTATGGGATGAAATTGAAACCTTGGATGCATTGTTCATTGAATTTTTTCCAAAAGAATTGAATTCCAAAGCTAAATCTTTAGCAGTGTCAGCCTCATTACTCCTCCCTCACCTAGAGTTCAAGGATAAGAAGTACCAAGTAGAGGTTATGTACTGGCCATCTATGCCTAATAATGTGGAAGATTGGCAAGTGTTTTAAGACAACAAGAAGCTCCTCCTCTTCTTGGAGAGTGGTGGTGACTTCCATAATGATGCTCCTAATAGTCACAAAGGAAACTATCATGGCAAGGAAAAGAAAGATAAGTAAGATATCATCTAGTTACAAGGTAACATTATCCATCCTCACTTAGTCACACTTGAAACTCTTCAACATACACAATACTTTTGTTAAGAAGAAGAGTATTGAAAGAGGCCCTACAACTGGTGAAAATGAGGGGATTAGTATCAGAAGTGAAAAGGATCCCAAGATGATCAATATTGGGAAATGTTGCATTGAAGAAGAAAGGGAAAAGGCTAGGAATCTCTTCTTGGAATACCAAGATATTTTCCTTTAGATTTATGAAGATATGAAAAGTTTTATGAATGATAAATTCAAACACCAAATCCCCTTAAAATTGGAGGCTTCCCCTTTCAAGCAAAAACAAAGGAATTACAATCCTATAGTTGCTGATGCAATATTTAGGGCGGTGGATAAAATTCTCAAAGCAAGAATCATATACCCTATCCATCATTCTACCTGGGTAGAAAATATAGTGCCTACGAGGAAGAAGAATGGAGAAATAAGGATCTGCATAGACTACATAAATCTTAACCAATCTTCTTTGAAGAAAAACTATCCTCTTCCTAACATGGACCATCTATTGTAGATCGTAGGTTGAGCTGAGATGATGTCCATGTTAGACGGTTTCTCGGGATACAACCAGATAGAAGTAGAGAAAGAAGACCAACACAAAATGGATTTCATGACTCCATGGGGCACTTTCGCATACCACATAATGCCATTTAGGTTGATCAATGCTAGAGCTACCTTTCAAAGAGGTATGGAGCTTTCTTTCAGTGATATGAAGAATAAAATAATTGGTATGCATCTGGATGACCTTATTGTGTTTTCCAGAAAAAGGGTAGATCATATAAATGATTTAAGGAGAGTATTGTAAAGGTGTAGAGAAGATAGGATTTCACTGAATCCCACAAAGTCAGTTTTCTGTGTGACTAAAGGGAAATTGCTCTATCACATTGTTTCCCAGGAAGGCATAAAATTGATCCAGAAAGGGTGAGAGAAATCCACCAATTGAGCTTACCTGTGAACAAAACTGGAGTGAAATCATTTTTCAGTCAAGTGAACTTTCTTAGGAGGTTCATTCTAGATTTTTCTGAGATTACCAAACGCATAGTGGACATGATGAAAGGAAATGTAAATTTCAAGTGGAATGACTCTGTTAAAAAAGATTTCAAAAGCATCAAGAATGCCATAGCCAATTCCTTGGTAATATGTCATCCAGATTACAAAAAGGATTTCATAATTTATTGTTATTCTTTTGAACACACTCTATCAACCATCCTCATGCAGGAGAAAGAGGAAGGAGTTCAAGCTCCCATCACTTTTAGGAGCACACATCTAAAAAATCATGAGCTGAGATACTGTTAGACTAAAAAAAATGCTTTCATAGTAGTAAAAGATTTAAAGAATTTTAGATCCTACATTTTACACTCTCAGTCTCTTGTATATGTGCCCAACATTGCAGTAAAAAGCATATTGACTCAGCAGGATGTGGATGTAAAAATAGAGGAGCATGGGTGCCTAAGACCCAGGAATATGACATAGAAATCAAACCCACCAAGTTGGTGAGAGGAAATGCACTGTGCAAAGAGATGGCGGAAAACCAAGTGGACAAAGACCCTGAAAATACACAATTGGTACTAGCAGTAAGTATGCAAGAACCCTGGTTTGAAAATATTGTGTATTTCTTGAAATACGGTGAATGCCCTGAGGGATTGACTTTGAAGAAAACAAGATACCTAAAATTGAAAGCTTCTAAATATAAAATTTGGGAAGATAAATGTATAAGAGATCTATAGATGGTACTTTCCTTCAGTGCGTTGACAAACAATAAAAAGAGAAGCTATTAAGGGCGTTTGACGATGAAGCTCATGGGGGACATTTCTCCTTATCAATTACTACATGTTTTGAGTGTCAAATGATGCACCTGTTACCTATGACACAACACTTCAATAAGTCATTAGAATTGTGAAAAATAGCATAAAAGAGAAATGGTTAGATACAAATCACTAAAATTGACTTATTGCTCCCTATCTAGGAAGAGTTTGAAAAATGCCATAATCATGCCCTTAGATTATACACCATTCAGTGACAATACACTCCTAAGAATGAGAGATTTAATTTAAAACTAAGCTAAATGATTAGAAAGCATATAATTAAGCTATGAAAATTGACATTATAACAATGCATGGAATTGAAACTAAAATGCTATAGATATCTAAAAAACATAACAATGTAATTTAACTCTAAAAATGAGGGCCATTTGCTCTCAAAAATGCCTTCTATTTATATAAAAAGGGGTTGAAAAAGGGTGGTTCAGATGCAAAGCTGAAGAGAGGTCAGGATTTCACTAGAAGAGAGCACATGGATTGTGCTTTTTCAAGTGCATCAAATTGTGACACTTGTCACAATATTATTGGGTTGAAAGTAGGGAGGAATGTGACCATTTAGGGAAGAGAGCCAAGAAGAATCTAGAAGATAAGGCTCATAAAGAGGGTGTAAGAG
>MU228138.1:3967776-3980473 GCA_018584345.1 Thuja plicata
GTTAATATAAATTAGTGATAAAAATCACCTAGGACATTAAATATGATTTAATAATAAATTATGCCAAAGTAACATTGTCTTGACATAATAGGGGGTATGATCACACCTAGGGAAAATAGGGTCTATGATCAGTATAGACTTAATCCAGGTGGTTACACATTCAAGATATTGAGATAGTGCTATTACTGGCCGGGAATGCTTAGAGATGCATATCATTGGGTAGCAAGATGTAAGAAATGTAAAATGTTTACTGGAAAACTATAGTTAGAAGAACTACCCCTTAGACCAGTGATAATTGAAGGTCCTTTTCGACAATGGGGTCTTGATTTTGTTGGTCCTATAAATCCCACATCTAGCACATGTCATAACTACATAATCACTCTGACTGACTACTTCACGAAATTGGTGGAGGTGAAAGCAACCAAGAAAACTACTTCGGAGGTAGAATGTGAATTCATCAAAGAGAACATCCTCGTAAGGTTTGGTGTGCCTATTAAGCTAGTCATGGATAATGCCACATACTTTTATTATCAAGAAATTAATAATTTTTTTTTTGAGTATGGCATTATGATCAGTCACTCATCTGACTATTTCCCTCAAGGAAATGGTCAAGCTAAGTCCAGTAACAAAAATTTGGCGAGCATCATGAAAAATCTCATAGCAGACAACTAGAGAACTTGGCACAAGAAAATATATGAAGCCCTCTGGGAAGACAGAGTGACTCCTAAAAGAGCCATTGGTGTATCTCCTTTTGAACTTGTCTACGAGATCAAAGCCAATCTTCCATTGCCATTGGAACTGGAAACTTGCAAACTGAGAAAAAAAGTAGAAGATGATATATATGAAGATGGTTTAGAAAAGAGAATTCTATAATTTAATAAACTTGAAGAGGAAAGAGAGAAAATTGTAGATCATATCACACAACATCAAATGTGTGTGAAGAACTTGTTTGATAAAAAGAGCAAACCATGGAAATTCATGGAGGGAGATATGGTGCTATTATGGGACAAATGCAGAGCACCCAAAGGTATGCATGGGAAATTTGAAACATTGTAGAAAGGATCCTTTAAAATCCATCAAGCATTTGAGAGGAATTATTTTAATCTAATTTATCTAGACGGTGAAGCATTACCCCTAACATACAATGGTTAGGACTTGAAGCTGTATCAGATCTGAATTTAAAATAGGTAATCCCTGTATTGTATCATAGTTATGTTTAGTTCCTATTTTTGTTTTCCTTAGTTAGGTTTCCTTTCTACTTTCCTTTCCATGTCTTTCTTTAGTTTTGTTGTCATCTACCTTTTTGTTGAGCTTTGTGAAACCAGAGATTTGAATTCCTTGCTTGGACATGTGAATGCCCAAGTCCCCAAACAGAGCCAGTTGTTGCCCCACTTTTGGTCTTCATACCTTCTAACAAAAGTGGATGTTTTATGTGTAGTAGTGGTCTTGAAATCTTCATGTAGGTCTTGAGTCTAAGTCTAGCTATCTTCTTAGGCTAGGAGGCCTTTATCAGACTTCCCCAAATTGCCTTCTCTTTTGTGAGCCAGAGGGAATTTGTATCAGAGATCGTGTTTCATTGGGTAGGTTGAGTTCCCAAGATGTTTCAAAGGATTCTAACATTGGTTTTATATACAGTTGAAGTATTTTTCCTTAAACATTCCCTTTTGTAGCATTGGCAGAAAATTGGTTCTGAGTTTCTCCTTGGCAGAAAATTACCTACAGAGTGCATTTTCTGCAACAAACAAAATTTAAAGTATCATAGGTCAGTGGAAGTTGAAAATGAGAGATTTGGGAATAAGAAATATTTGGTCATTCATATCAAATCTATTTCAGGAAAAAGGAATGATCAAATGAGGAAGAATTCAAGATGCAAGCTTACTGGTGGAAAAGCAAAAAATGGCTTCTTCGCTACCCCAACAGGCAGGTTTTGACCTGCGGAGTACGTTTTTTGTAAAACCATTAAAATGGAGGATTTTTGAAGAATAATCAATCTCATGAGTAATCCAAGGCATAAGGAAAGTAGATAAACCAATCACATATCCCTCCAACATCTTGATAGGTTAAAATTCTCCTTCAGTGGATTTTTGAGTAGAGAACACTCTAAAGGAATTTCTCCACTAAAAGGAAAGCAGAAAAGTGATTCTCCACTACTTCCAAAAAATTACCGTTATGGTTACTAAAGTGAAAGGATGTTTCTTAACAGCCTGTAGGGGTAAATGTAATTAATTCAAATAAAGTCATTTTATGCCATAGCAAACTTTTTCATTAATGCTTAAGTCTTTTCATTCGTGTGGCATGGGAAGTTGGCCGTCAAACAGTAAGAATTCAAAGTTATAAAATCAATGAGGTATTACAAATAGGATCTACCATCTATTTAAAAAATTGTCTAAACTTGAAGCTCTTGACTATAGTTATTCCTTCCTCTTGTGTTCTTGAGAGATATCCATAATCCCAAGTTAGAATCAATTGAAGCATGGATAATAAATTCATGGGATTTGATGGGATGAATGGCATCACATATGACTGGAATAAAATTACAGACACCTCCTTGAAGTTCTTTGATATGCAGAAATTTCAGAGCAGATTGAAGGTAGACCAAATACACCCTATCACCGAGAAGTCAAAGGTGAGTGGGTTAGTAGAAGCTGTCGGTTTTCCCATTGCCGTTCAAGATCCTGAGTATGTTTGAGAGTTCATAGCTCAATATAATATAGATACAAAGCAAATCCTCCCGCCCAATGAAATGGTGCTTCTATTCATTTATCAAGATTCTGTCTAGAACTCCATGTGCATTTTGAAGTAGGATAAATATTCAGAAATGACATATAGTCAGGTGGTTACCAAATATGGAGAAAAGAAGGCAGTGTGGAAGAAGGAAATAATGAAGTCATGGTTTCAAGAGCCAAGGAGTACCAAAGGCAGGTTGCCCAAAACATTATATGGGATGAATCTGAAGCTGGAGATTGTAGACATCTTGGTGTTGCTCCATAGGATCTAAGGTGAGAGTGATGCACTAAACTTCATTGAGCACCATTTCTTCTTAGTCCAAGTGATCTGTTCTCAACATCATTTCATTGATTGGGATCTTATGGTAAGCAAAAATCTCTCTAGTTCCCTAAGTAGAGCTAAGCTTCAGAATGAGTTCTACATGTCTTCAGTCATTTTATATATATTGGCCACAATTCAAATTAAGCCAGGGCTTCCTAGATTAGAGGAGTTCCCAAAATATGTTAAAAGCTATGAATTTTTCCCCTGTCTACAATTACATAATAGTTATGCTGAATATCTTAGAGTTAATGATGCATTCACAATGAGACTATGTAGGGAGCTACAAGGTTTCCCAAAAAGGAGATTTTCTCCTGAAGCCATGGCTTTTATCATCCAATTTGGGTGCTTCTTCATTCAATTTGCAGAATTTCTCATATATTCATGTTGTAGGATTTGATGAATTCCCTTTGAAGTTGCCCAGATATCTTGATGATATGATCATAATGGTCGAGGTGATAAGACAGGCACTCCAAGTGAATATGATCTATGTTGATGGTAAGAAGAAGGGATACAATTTCCAAATGACCATAGGAGCCTATAGTTGCGCATCTAGGTCTGAGGAAAAGGATGTTTTGAAGACATTCTCAAAGAGGTTTCAGTTGGAGACATATGATGTCTTCTGGCCGTAGTATGATCCTATAAATTATTCTTGAGATTTCTTGCGAATGAGTTCTGAAATTCATCATGTTGATGATATTTAAGACTACTGGGCTAATTACAAAGATGACTAGGAGAGTAGAAAGGGGTTCTATGCCAGGTTAACTATTGAAAAAATCAAAAGGTTTAAAGTTAACATTGCTGTGGAGGGATTGGAAGATGATGGCTAGTATATGTATGATAATACATACTTGGAGAAGTTAAAGCCCCTCCCCATAAGTTTTGAACCCATGATGGGTCAAGCCATTAATGACTGGAAGACCTTAATGGGTGGTATCTACAAAAGAACATAGCAGTGGGTCGAATGGAATATAGGCAGAAGGAAAAGGTCAGAAAAGAAGCCTCCTTCTTAGTGAACACTAACAAAAGATACTTTAGACATTGCAGTAACCTCTTCAACAAGGATCCCAACTATGACCAAAGGATCATCTCAGCTAGCCGATGGAGGTGATGAGCCTCCTGAGAAAGAGATCCAACCAAAGAAGACATGTGGAGAAGGCCCACTTCTAGACATTGGGTCATCAGAAGAAGCAATTTCTATAGACCTGGCCAAGCCCACAGAAGAACCCACTAAAGGTGCAGGACCTGAGCAACCAGTTAAAGCTAGTGCTATAGATATACAAGTTGATACTTCAACCCAAGACACTCCAAGGTGATGACCCCCTATTGTAGTAGAGGTGGGTGAAGATAGCTCCAATACCTTAGCCATAGAATCAGATGAGAGAGTTGGGAAGCAACAAGAAGCTGCTCAAGTCATTAGATTAATTTCCTCTTCTCCAACATCAGTGAATCCATTTGCTTCCCAACATAAAGCTACCCCTTTGGTCATTAGGAAGCTATTCATAGAAGAATTGGTTTTTGCTTCAAAATTTACCAGGGCTAAATCCTAGATATAACATACTCTAGAGCGTAAAAGGAAGAGAGTGGAGGAAGGAACTTCCAACAATGATGCTCTCTCATGGGCCTTGCAACCCCAACACCACTATGGGTAAAGTAAAGAAGGTCAAGACAATGTCTACACTGGGTCGGGATCCTGAAATAGGAAATTTCACTATGGAGGTGGCCAAGCCTACAAAGGAGGGAAGATTCAAAGATATGACTACCTCTATTTTTTAGTTATAGTTGTTTGACATGGGGCTTTCTCAGAATGACACCAAAGTAGATTGGTGGAAATCCACCAATGTGGTAATAGAAGAAGAGCTTGAGGAGCTCAAGACTGATAAAGTTCAACTTAAATAAGAAGTAGCTAAGATAACTAACTTCATTAAACAACTCATCACTCTGATAGCAAGTGTTCCAAGTACCCAGACCACTTTTGATCCCAGTGATGCAGAAAACCAAGCCATCCTAGCCAAGTTGCAAGAAGACCAACATTTTGGGAAAATTGGCAAGCAATGGATCAAGAGGCTCAAGTCTGAAGGGCTAGTAGTTGTTGAAAAACTGTGTAATGCTCTCTAAAGGCTAGAAACATAGAGGAGTAATATTGATAAGAATTTGCAAACTCTCACATCTGAGATAGTGAGATGCCAAGAAAGCATAGTAATGCTTCAGGTGGTAGTAAAGATGAAGACTAAGGAGGCACTAAAGGCCAAGATTTTGCAGAAAGGAGATGAGCCTTTGATTGAATGGCTTCAAAGCCTGGAATTCAAGATTGAGATGATCATCCAAGCTGAAACTAGGTTGTAGCAGACAGATGTTAAGATCAAGGAATAAAAGAACAAAGATTTTAAACTCCTTCAAGGTCTGCACACAGAATCACAGACAAGCGGTCAAGGAAAATAAATGATCAAACTGGCTAATATGCAAAAATCATTTTTTGATTATGTGCATAAGCTGGCAGAACAGTCTTCCTCCCATTTCGATAAAGTGCCAAAAATCCAACAGTTGAGTAGATGTATTTTCAAAGCCATGGAAGAGCTGAAATATCTGACAGATGCAATCAAGAGCCTAGCCAAAGAACATTCTAGGTGGCTAATCATATATACCAATGTCCATGTTAATAGACACAAAGAGCTCATCCAAGTCATTACAGCTATCACCACCCATAGGGATAAGGGGAAGTGAACTGAAGCTTAGATAGATTCCCCGTTGTGCTAAATTTTGATAGTATTGTAATGGATAAACTTTTTTTTTATCATTTCTTGTTAGAGAGGTTGAACCATTTCGGTTACTCATTTTTGTAATGGTCCAACTCTAGAACTCTATATGTATTATTTCCAAAATCAATACAAGGGTCGGCTAAATTTTGGTGTGAAAGATAGCATTTTGCTAAGTCAAATTTGTATTTCTGAATACCATTTCTTTAACTTCTCCATTGCATTGCATTTATCTATCTATTACATTTGAATGTTTCTTTGGAATTAGATTTAAAGTTTGTCATTGAACCAGAATTCTATATTATGACTTGATACAGTTAATTAGGGGGAAATTTGGTGTTATTCTAAGTCTGGGAGATGTCCCTATGAAATAGATTGATTCATTGTCACTTTATCATTAAATATTTAAGTCTTGCATTTGAATTTTCATTATCGGCTATTGCATTACCAGTTTTAAGAAGTCATATGATTGATGAAGTCTTGAAATTGGCTAAAATTAGATTTGAATTTATCCCACCTGAGCTATTTCCTATCTAGGTTTAGCTTGGTTTACTTCTTCTATTCTCGGGTCAAGAACATACCTCTGTTAGAATAGGAAGGATTGATATTCATTGAAGATAATTTATTTAAGGGAGCAGTACCTTTAAATTCAGAGGGAAATTAGTTGTTTAGTCACAATTTCCCAACTGATGTATTCAATTATTCTTAAATATTTGGGTATTTTAGAGCTAAAGCGAAAAAGAACAATTTGTTTACCAACAATACATAATATAGTATTTTATTTAGTAATATAAATATATATTATTTTATAATATATATGATAATATATAAATTTAGTTACAATATTTTGAAATGATGGAATATGAATGTTTCTAAATTTTAAGATATTTAAATATAAATTTAGAAACTTAGTAATAATTATTATCTATCATTTTATATTAGTATGTAATATATATGTTTCTATTTTTCTTATTATCTATTCACATATATTAATTTATAATATTTTTAAAATAGAATTTTAAAAACTTTCTTAGTTTATTTGTGACCTTCTTTTCATCACCAATAAAAAGTTTCTATATAGGAAATTGGTCTAATCATTGACAATCGCTCGCAATTTTTTCTCTTGTTTGCCTTTTTCTAATTTTGTTAATGATAGCTGGAATAAGGTTTGGTGGCTTCTGACAATCAGTGAAATGTGGTTGTTTCTATCGATCCCTTTGTCCCTAAGGTCCATGCCTTTACATCATGTTGTAAGAAAATTACTGGTTCTTCTAGGGCTTCGGCTACCTATGATTTGGCTAGGGATCTTATGTTTTCTATGCCATGGCATTTGAATGTTTTCTTGGGCCTTGGGGGGTTTTAGACAAGAAATCTAGGTTGTGGTTTTAATAAGATTTATTTAATAGAATAATTTATGCGTTACCAAAAAAGAAATTAGTTGATGGTCTCTCTACTTTTAATGATAGGAGTCAGGCTCCCCCTCCTCTTCTTGCTCAAGATGATAGTTGGAAACTGGTGAACTCACAGAAGGCCAAGAATTTTAAAGCTAGGGTTATATGGATTTGTCTGCATAAACCTCTCCCCTCATGCCCCTGCTAGTTCCCCTTGAGAAGTAACAAGTTTCATGTTATTCATACTATGAAGGAGGGTTCTCTAAAACCATCTCCAAATATGGATTTTAATTAGCACATCAATAAGTTTCATAGATTTCCTTCAAATTCCGGAAGGAATAGGCACATTCACAGTCCTATTTTATATTTCTCATACGGAAACCCTAGGTCTCTTGAGAATTATTTTGTGCCGAATAATTCAATTCATGAGCTTCCAAGGTCTACCATTATCGGGATCAATCCTAGGATGCACACCATTATTTAAGGAATATGGAGTTTTCAAGAGATGGGATGGCTTTGGTATCTCAAAAGAACAAATGGAAAGGTGGTTTCTGAATAACTTCAATGGACAAGTAAGTGTGGCGATCCTCCCTAAAGATTTTTAATATTTAGGTTGTAACAATATTCTAAAAAAATGATTCCTAACTGGCGAATCCCCACACTTTAGAGGTATGGGTTTTACCTATTTAGCATGGAAACCTAATTTCAATCCATTAAACTTAATTTTTTTGAAAGTAGAACAAGCTATCATTCTATCAAATTTACCAATAGAACTGATTAATAGATAAATTATAAAGAAAATAGGTAATAACATAGGAACATTTATGGTTATGGAGGAAGAAGTTTTTAATTATGCAAACTGTGTTATCTTAGTCAAAATTAACACAAATATTAGATTGTTAAAACCAATTATAATTAAATCCAAGAATGATACCTTTGAAATTCATCCTAAATTCTTTAGAGGAAAGATCAATATGGAAAATCCAATAGAAGATATAGATTTCTTTCAACTTCCCTCTCTAAATATGGAAGTTGAGGTTAAGTTTAATGATTAGAGAGGTGGGGGTTTTTTAATAAAAAAATTTAGGAGGATGGGATTATAGGGATAGATGAAGGAGAAATTGTGGAAGAGGCTGAGAATGCAATTATGGACATCTTAAGTCAAAAAAAAGAGGAAAATGGGAATTTTGGAAAATTTGAAAGAAATGACTATTCAAAAGAAATTAGTCTATAAGAGTACAAGGCATCCCTAAATAGTATCCTATACAAAACTGAGGTAATGAGAGAAGTTGGTAGAACAGAGCTGGTTAATATTGGTCAAAGTATTACTACTCCTGAATGGGAAAAGTTATTCCAACAAATATAGTTTGAAGTTTCAAACCATCATATAAATAATATTGAACATAATCAAGAAATACTCATTAAAGATAAAAATGCGGAAAGGAGAGAAAACAAATGAGTGGAGATAGAAAACTCGATTAAGTGAGGTAGCAATTCGGGGATAATTAAGGAATAAGGGGAGAAGAATAAAATAAAAATAATATTGATAATGAGAGGGTGTCTGATGTATCAAATATGATAGAAACCAATGAGGATCATTAGATATAGAAGCTATTAATTATTTCTTAGGTATGGATATTCTCAACCATTCAAATGTAATGCATGAACATGATGGTGATCTTATCCTAAACTTAATAGAATCTATGAGTAGGGAAGATCAACAGATTAATAATAATAATAATAATAATAATAATAATAATAATAATAATAATAATAATAATAATAATAATAATAATAATAATAATAATAATAATAATAATAATAATAATAATAATAATAATAATAATAATAGTTTAGAGAATCTAAGGATAGAGAAAACTCACCCAAGAAGGTCCTCTCCGGATTGTGCTAAGAAGGCTACAAAATGGGGTAGAAAATCCATTATTGAGTTAACAAAAAAGGATGGTAAGGCCTCTAGTCAGGATAAAATTACAATGTTGCTGAAAGCACGAAAAGGGAAGTATCTTCCTAAACAACCATTAAAATCATATCCATGAATGTTAGGAGTCTAAATACCCCTAACCAGCAATGCCTCTTAAAAAAGAGCTTATCCTCCTTTGAGGCAAGTATAATTATGGTACAAGAAACGAAATTGAAAGAAGAAGACTATGGAAATTTGAAGAGGAAATTCGGACAATGGGAAATCACTGGTGTTCCCTCGGATGGTGCATCAGGTGGGATGGGTATCATATGGAATCCCAAGAAAATCAATTTTAGCATCGTATCTAATACAAATAATTGGATGTGTGGTAGGGTTAGGAGTCTAAATAGCAATCTGAATTTCTTACTTATTAATGTGTATGGATCAAAATTCCTACATGAGAAAAAAGTAGTATGGGAAGAAATAGAAAAAATTTATAATGATACACCCAAATGAAAATGTTATCTTAGATGGTGATTTTAATGTGATAATTAAAGGCGCAGAAGAGAAAGGTGGGGGATCAACTAGGGATTCAATGACAATGAGGGAATACAATTCTTGGTTACAAAAACTAAATAGTTTTGAAATACCTATGGCCAATGGGAACTTCACATGGACATATAGATGGTTAGGTCCATGCCATATTGTAGAAAAACTAGGTTGATTCCTCTTTGTGGGTAGTGCTAACTTCAACCATAACATGAATGCAAACATTTTGACAACCTCTAGGTCTGATCATTTCCCAATCCAAATTAATTTTTTGGAGGCGGTTCCTCCAAAAAGGAATCCCTTCAAGCTTGAAAATATGTGGTTAAGAAATGAGGACTTTCTCAAGAACATTGAAGTATGGTGGAAAGAAGCTAAATTCAAAGGATCAAAAGCATTTATCTTCACATCTAAGTTAAAACATATTAAATTTAAACTTATCTAGTGGAATAAGGAACACTTTGGTAACATATTTGAAACTAAGAGGACTTTAGAATCCAATATGGGGGAATTCAATGAAAAGATAATTATAGAGGGAATGAACCAGGAAGCATTTGATAAGGAGAAGGAACTTATGCAACAATATGAAGATGTACTAGAAAAAGAGGACATCTTCTGGAAACAAAGATCAAGGGAATTATGGTTGGAGGAAGGGGATAGGAACACAATTTTTTTTCATAATAGCACAAAGATGAGAATAATTTGGAACAAGATATCCACACTAACAAAATCTAATGGGGTAAAGCTAGAGAACCCTGAGGATATAACTAGAGAATCCATCCAAAATTTTGAAGGTATATTAAATAATCTTGAGGGCTCATATAGACTGGCCCAAAAGGACATTCTTACTAGCATCCCAAAAATAATATCAGAGGAACAAAATAGAAGACTTAACGAGAAAATAACGATCGAAGAAGTAGAAAATACACTAAAAAAAATTCACCCGGATAAGGCTCCGGGACCTAATGGCTTCCTAGCCCTTTTCTTTCAGTAGTGTTAGTTCTTCATAGGAAAAGAGACAATGGAAGTTCTGGAATGCATGAGAAACTTAGGAAGGTTATTAAAATAAATTAACAGTACCTTCATTGCACTAATTCCTAAGAAAGAAAACCTAGAAAATTTTGATGAATATAGACCCATATCTCTCTGTATCACATTATATAAATTACTAAAAGAAATTTTAGCTAATAGACTTAAGATTTTACTTCCTAGGCTCATCTCTGAAGAAAATATTGGCTTTGTACCATGATGATCAATCTTGGATGGGATAATTAAAGATCAGGAGGCTATACATTCTATCCAACAGAATCAAATACTGAGTATGCTTATCAAATTAGATATTAGGAAGGCCTATGACAAGGTAGACTGGAGATTCTTATGTAAATTCTTAGAAGCCTTTTGCTTCTTGAAACAATGGATTAACTTAATATTTGAATGGATATCTATCCCCAAGTTCTCCATTATAGTTAATGGTTCACCTAAAGGTTTCTTTGGTTTTTCTCATGGAATTCAGCAAGGAGACCCAATTTCGCCTTTTATTTTTACTATAATAGCTGAAACTTTAGGTAGAACCTTATCATAGGCCAGAAAAAAATGATGAATTGAGAGGAACTAGAATTACTCATAGTGTAAATCCCACAATGCATCAACAGTTTGTGGATGATAATTTTATTTTTGGGGTGGCAAATATGGAAGAAGCCAGAACAATAAATAAAATTTTAGGTTAATATTTTGAAGCATCTGTTCAATAGATAAACAAAGATAAATCAGAAATCTTCTTCCTAAATACAATTATTAGGATAGAAAGAAAGATTTTTCACCTCTTTGACTTTAGTATAGGGGAGCTACTGTGTAGATATATAGGAGTCCAACTAAATAAAGGGAAAAAATAAAATAACCTATGTAAAAATGTGTTAAATAATATTGACAAAAGGATAGAATCATGGAAAGCCAAATTGTTATCTAGTGCAGGTAAAACTACAATGATAAATCTACTTCTATCTGCAATACCAATTTACTAGATGATGTGTTTTAGTATGCCGAAAGGAATTAATGATAATATTACAAAGAAATTGAGATCCCTCTTTTGACAATAATCGAGTGAAAAATCTAGAATGAGACTTATAGCATGGACCCAAATTCGCAAATCAAAGGAAGAAGATGTAGCAAGCATAAAATATATTAAGAAGAAAAATCATGCTCTAGGAGCAACATTAGTATGAAAAATGTACAAGTATCTAGATGCTAAATGGGTAAAAATTTTAAGAAACAAATAATTGAATGGGCAGGATAAAATTAGTATCTTCAGACATAATTTACCACCAAATGGATCGAGTATTTGGAACTTTAATAAAGAATGCAGAGGGATTATTACGGATGGGATAAAATGGGATATTCAAGAAGGAAACAAAACACTCTTTTGGGATGACTCATGGGGAGCTCTCCCACCTCTAGACAAAGAGATTGTGGAGGTTGAAGCTATTGAATACCTCAAAAGAATTCAAGGTATCTACGTTAAAGATTATATAGAATATACACAGGGTAACCCAACTTTGGGTTGGAAATGGAAATCCTTTGACAACTTAGATTTACCTAATGATTTCTACAAAAAAATAGAAATACAACTAAAACATAGGAAGATTACACCGGGAAAGGGAGAAGATAAAATCATATGGGCCAGAGAAAGTAATGGGGAATACAACACAAAAGATGGATACAAAGTGATTGGTAACCAAAACTATGAGAAAATATACTTACCCATAGACTTATGATGGGATAAAAATTGTCTCCCAAAGGCTCAAATGTTCACATGGGAAATATAATAAAAGAGAATACTAACAACATATTGGTTCCTTAAAATGGGATTCCACGACCCATCTAGGTGTCCTCTATATAATAAGGAATGTGACTCTTGTAATGCCCACCCTAGAATCTTCCTATGTTAGACAGACAAGACTATTTCTTTGACACTTTGGGTTTTATGATGGACTATGATTATTATTTAGTTAGCATTTTATGAGATATTTGAGCATATATAA
>MU228138.1:3988293-4002035 GCA_018584345.1 Thuja plicata
GGATGTGAGAGAAAGAATAGGGAAGATGTTCCTCCTACATTGACATAAGGGAGAAGAAGATGGAAGGGAAAGACACATGTCAAGTGTCTCACAAAGACCATGGAGAGGAAAGGGGAAGGACTTCTTCATCATGAGGACTCTTGGTACAAGTGTCCCATGAGTCATCTTGGAATCTTAGAGGTGGCTTGAGAAGCTCCTTAAGAATAGGGATCACTTCTTGACTTGGTGTAAGAGAAGATATGTGGTCATGAGACCAAGTCTTATAAGGCCACATAGCCCTTAATAATAGGACATGTGTGGGTGAGGATAATGATTAATTATTGATTAATAACAATTAATTATTTTAGCCAAGGTGATGTGTAAGGTGACTAGGTTCATGAGGTGGACTAGGGGACTTAGTCATATTTAGTGATTGTGTATTTAATTAAATAACTTTTAATAGAACTAAATATGAAGACCTAGGATAAGAAGAATAGAATATAGACTATAGTGAATTTATCTAATAAATATAATAATTTATTAAACAAATAGAAGAAGTAGACATTAATTAAATAATAAATATTTAATCAATTCATTAAGTCAACATTAATTAAATAATAAATATTTAATTAATTGATTAATTAATGAAGCCATTTTTTAGTCTATACATTTTGCCCCTCTTTGAAATAGTGTGCTTGTCACATTGTTTCAAAGAAAAATCAAGCTATCTGCCCCAGACTATGTTTGCCGAGAATGACCTTTGCATGCCCCCTCGAGAGATTGATTGAAAGATGTTTATTTTTATTTTTGGATACTTTTTATTTTTTCTCATTTTCAAAGGGTTCAATCAATCTCACGAAAAGAATCAGAAGAAATTGGGAGTGAAAAATGAGATGAGACGTAATGCTAGTGATAGGTAGGGTCCACAGGTAAGAAACACGGGTCCATAGGCTATATAAAGGGTCAAAAGGGTCCACAATAAGCTCATTGTGTACACTTGTCATTTGGAGATTGGAGGCTTGGAGAGTGAAGAGTAGAGCTGCGAAGATGCCGTTCCCACTTCCTGATCACCGTTTCGAGCGAGTCAGACACTTCCAGAGATCGCTAGATTCTAGAGAGCCAGTGAGTGGTCGATCCTGATCTTTTAATTTGATTCAATCATGCATTCTAGGTAGATTTGTAGCATGTTGTTAGGTTAGATTGAATCATAGGTAGGTTAGGAAAATTTATGTTTTTGCCCTGTAGGACAAATGCGCAGTTGCGGCGCATCAATGCACAGCTTTAATGAATAAACACAAAGAAACTACACATATGTTTAGGGGATCTACGCATTCATCAAAGAGGACCTCTAATTCTGCACATGTGTTCCAAATATTGGTGCATATGTTAAATCTGCACATTTGTCAAGGTAAACTGTGCAAATACTCCACTGCACTGCGCACACATAAAAAGCTACGCAAACATAAAAGAATGCTGTGCATTCATAGAAAGTAGGGTCTAACCATCTACAAAAAGTCAAATTAGGTCAAACTGTCATAGAGATAGGTCAATAAGATCTAGTTTTGGTTGGATAGTGATTATCGTTGATGTCAAGATAGGCAACATTGTAGCATGGTTGCTAGTAAACTGTCTTGTTTGATAGATAATTGATAAAATTATCATTTGATACATGCGATAAACATGTGTTGGATTGATATATAGATAGGATAGATAGATAGATCTCTTTGATTGATAGCTGATAGTTTGATTTGATTTTTTTTTGATATTGATAGGAGGATATTACCGATGTACTGATGTCACGAGAGAGATATCTTGTGACTCAGAGTTTGAGGCTAGCATTGTCAGAGACTGATAGAGTCTTGATTGGAATGACTAGCCTATATCATGTGACTTATACACCCAAGATCTGGGTGAATCTAGGCATGCTAATGGCCCTGGCAGAGAGATGGCACTCGGAGATGAGTACCTTTCATCTACCTACCGGCGAGATGACTGTGACGTTGGAGGATGTATATTGCATCCTTTGACTACCTATCACTAGTGAGATAGTTCATTATGATCAACATGGTGGATTAGCTCAGTGCAGAGAGGTGTTTGGTGATGATGATATAGATGACATGGAGATCAGTTGGGAGGATATGGTGGTGCTATATGAGCCGCTACCTGTCATGTTAGCTAGCGTGATTGGAGGATATGTGTGCCTCGATCAAAGATCTCATGGATTCACAGTCACATGGGGCAGGACGCCTTAGAGGATGATGGATGAGGGGACCCATTTTGCTTGGGGAGTGTTCCTTCTAGCACACTTATATCATGATCTTCACCAGCTGGTGTACCATGGTAGTGCATCATTATTTGTAGGGGTGACACTTCTCCATGTGTGGGCATGGGAGCACATGGCCATCACACGGCTGATGACACTCAAATTTTGAGGGGCTGGACAACCCTATATATTCCTTTACGCATATTTTTAGTCTTAGTGTAAGCTAGGACAGTTAGAGTTTTGGAGGTATACATTTGATACAATAGATGTAGTGAACTGGAGACCCTATCTAGTGTGTGAGGTTTGGGATGACGAGCGTCAGCTCGGGTATTGTTTTGAGACATGGTGGTTGATAGGGAGGACTCCCTTCATCATAGAGAGACAGGTGATTAGCGGGGTACTCTGATAGTTTGGCCATATATAGGGGATGCCACATGGGACCACAAAGTTTGCCTAGACCTTCTAGGAGAGATGAGACTGGGGGGCCCATGATACCATTTGAGACAGCGAGACATGAGTTTTTGGACATGCCATTTCAGGCATGGTCGATGAGATAGGGGGTCGTAGACCCAGGGATGACAGTTGAGTTCGAGAGATATATGAGGGATCACCCTTTCTTGAGACTTAAAGATCTAGCTGAGAGGCCTCCACAGAGAGAGCTAGGAGATAGAGGCCGAGGATGAGGACAAGGCCATGGTGGAGGCAGAGGGGATGATGATGATGGAGGAGATGATGGCGGAAATGCTCAATTGAGAGGTAGAGGGAGAGGGGGTCCTAGGATGAGAGGTGGAGGTATATGTCCATAGGGTATGATGCCTCCACCTGATAGACAGAGACAACCAGGGCCTACTGCACAGAGGGATCCTCTCATACATGCACAAGTACACATACAGGAGGTAGCATAGGCACCAAATCTGCCTATGCATGATATAGGTGATGATGTACAAATTCTTGATGCATAGGATGTATAGGTACAGGCCAATGAGGCACATGTACAGGTTGATGATGTACAGGATATTGGGGGTCATGACCCCTACTTACATAGAGCAGTAGCAGAGGAGGAGGAGATTGATGTAGATGCAGTGCTAGCTAGGCTAGCAATGCTACAGTTATAGGCTGACCGTGTCCCCAGACTAGACAGACGGGTGGAGATATTGGAGGGGGAGGTAGCAGAGGCTAGACAGGAGTGAGAAACTGCCGTAGAGAAGCTTGGGGAGGCAGAGACTCTTTTAGATGAGTTGGAGTCCATAGAGACATTGGGACCACAAGCAGACAGTTTACGATTCATGATGAGGGCTGGTAGAGAGATCACTTATTGGAGAGAGGCCTACAGATAGGTTGTCCCTCAGGATCAGTGGATTGGTAGCTTCAGGGAGAGCTCATATGGGGTTAGGACAGTAGTTCCTCAGAGACAGGGGTCAGTTAGTGCTAGTACTTCATCATGTCCACCCAGACCACCACCAGGCTCTGGAGATCCATCAGGATCAGGGTCATTGATTGCAGCACACAGACAGCGACAGACAGAGTCTGGAGGTAGTAGGTCTTAGCTCTTTTGATATACATTATGTACTTTATGTTATGGCCCCATTGTATCATATTATTGTATCTTTATAGTAGACTTGATGGACACTTTTGGAAACATGGTTACATTATGATATATCATTGGACATTTCAGATATATTATGTTTATGGACTCTTGACAATGGACTTTTCTTTATGATATGTTTCTATGATGCTTACTTTCTATGTTGCATTACTTATGATGATTTATATATGTGGATACTAACACATGCAGGATATGATGAATGAGTTTTGTTTATGCATTGTATTGCACGACTTAGTAATGATAATGTTTGATTTCTATGTGGATGCAAAATTATCATGATTATGTTTATAATGATTAATGTCAAATGGATGTATTGTTACTAAATAAATGGATAATGAATAATGACAATGAACTTAATGGAAGACAAAATGATAACGGATGGATAATATGTAATAATGATGTATAATAATAATGGTAATAATGTAATGACCTAAATGTAGTGAAATGACATATATGATAAATGTAATGAATTATGACAAATGCTATTATGTTTTTTTGTTTATCCAAAATGTCCTCAATTTTAAACAACCATGCGTCTTGACACAAGAAGAAAAGACAAAAGGGAACAAGGTGACCTAAACAAGATATCCTACAAAATCTTATAAAAGGAGCACTTCAATGATCTATTTTAAAATGTAATGCCAAATGATATGCAAAAATGAGTATCTCCACAACTTCAGTAACCATCTTAAAACTTCATAAATTTTGGAATTTGATTTTCATTATTGAGCTCGTCATGTTGCAAGAAAATACAAGCATCATAGTATAATTAAACTAGGATGACCTGAGCACTTCTTGCATGGAGTTTAATATAGAAAACTTGACAAGCATCTAGGTATAATTAAACCGAGATGACCTGAGTTTTGTTTGCATAACAGACAAGGAATATCCCCCTTTTTCATTAGGAAACAAATATTTGGAGTCAAGGTATGTGTAGAACATCATCATTAAGAGCATTCATGTACCAACATAATTGATGATGTTGATCATGCTTATAGAATAGATCAAGGCTCTTATGCATAGACACCCCAATTATTTGTTCCTTCGACTTCATTGGAAAATACCCCACAAACAACAATCAAAGAAAATATCATGTTCCATCCCAGCTATCCTAATCAATGACATATTTAGAGTTGTTAAGATCATGTCAAACATATCCTGGAATAGCATAGGAAACATGATGAAAAATTAAATTCTGATATGAATGCAGAATCTTATAACAAATCATCCTAACATGCCTATCATGAACATACATTTCTTTGCCAAAAGATAGTGTTGAGTTTTGGTTGTTCAGTTTGGTTGATATCGATGTTTTTGCAAATGTATAAATAAATAGTCATAGTTTGAAAGAAGTGTCATAGGTTATGGATAATTATTAGAATAGCATCGTATAAGAACCGTTGATTGTGTTTGCTTGCCTGATAAAAAATACTCCATTTTGTCCCCTTAGAGTCATGACTGTCGCGAATCCACTTCCCAAGAACTAGGTCGAGGACATGCCCCCAGCTAGGTGATGGAATGACTTATTATTGGTGATGAAAGACACACTGGACTAGGGTGAAGACCAAGACCGTAGACCAAGCTATGATAGGGTTTTATTGGGGATTTATAAAAATGGGTAGGAATCATGGATTGGCCATTTTATTATGATATGTACAAGGTGAACAGTGACTGTGAGAGCCACGTTATTATGGTTATATATAGATGGGACAAGATTCTAGAAGAATCCTAATAGAAGGAGGAGCTAGCTTGTCACAAATGGTGCCTGTTTCCAGGTTTTCACCACATACTTTTATTGCAATTTTCTCTTGATTTTTTTTTTTTTTATGATTTTATATTTTTTTTAATTTTTTTCGGCACTGGGATCTCATGCATAAAACTTCTTTAGGTGCATTCTATTAAGAGGCTCATCCAAGGGATCACCCTCATACATTGACAACTAATAGGCTCCAGAACCATAGGCTGCTGTAATCACAAAAGGACCCAACCAATTGGGCTCAAACTTTCCCTTCTTCTCATGATGCTGCTGATTTTTGAGATTCTCTCGAAGGACTAGATCACCCACCTGAAAGTCTCTGGGTTTCACTTTACTATTATACTGATGAGACATCCTTTGCTGGTAGACTTTTAAGTGATCAACAGCTCATTGGTAGCACTCATCCAATAATTCTAATTCAGTTAGCCATGCAACTGTATACTCTTCATCTGGAATCAAATCTTTCAAGGACACTTGAAGAGAAGGTAACTTGACCTCGAGGGGTAGGACAACTTCAGATCCATAAAAAAGGGAATATGGCATGGCTCTACTTGGAGTACAAATGGAATTATGATAGGCCTAGAGGGCAGGGTTTAACTAGACATGCCAGTCACGACCAACGTCATTGATAGTCTTTTGAAGGATTTTCACAATAGTTTTATTAGATGCCTCAGCTTGGCTATTACCCTAAGGATAATAGATAGTGGAATAATGATGGGTAAAATGGAATTTGGCACATAACTCATCGATATCCTAATTTTGAAACTATTTCCCATGATCTGTAATGAGGTACATAGGGATGCCATATCGGCAAATGATATAATTAAGAATAAACATAGCAACTTGTTTTCCTGTGGCAGTGATCAAGGCAACAACTTCGATCGATTTGGTAAAATACTCAGTGGTGATTATAATGTACTTATGGTTGTTGGAAGATGGAGGGTGATTTTCACCCACAAGGTTGAGTCCCCACTGACTAAATGGAAATGTAGTTATAACAGGATGTAGTTGCTGTGCTGGCACATGAATAAGATTCCCATGAATTTGACACTTCTTGCATTTCTGAGAAAAGTGAAAAGAATCTATTTCCATGGTAGGCCAATAGTAATCCATATGCATGAGCTTCTTAGCCAAGGAAGGACCACTCGAATGTGTTCCACATATACCCTCATGTACATCTTGTAAGGTAGTTTGAGCTTCAACATGTTCAAGACATCGTAAGAAAGTACCGTCAAGACCTCGCCGATACAGGGTGTCAGATATTAGGAGATAGCGGGAGGTTTGGCAAAGAAAGGTTCATTTCTAATTTCTAGATAGGTTAGGGGGAAGGATATTGTCTTTCAGATAGGAATATATTTTTCCATAGGTGGGGGAATTTTGTCCGATAATATGAAATATGATCCATGTATCAGGATCATCATATGCAGGATAAATCAAGGATTCCACTAAGAACTCAAAGCAGGCTTTTGTATCCTCTGCATTAAACAAAGAAGCAATTGTCGCCATAGCATCGACAACCTTATTTTCCTACCTTGGAATCTGCTCAAAGGTGATGATGGAATTTTTTTTCTTAAAGTCCTCTACCATGTGTTTATATGGTAATAAATTGTCATCCTTAGTCTGATATTCATCATTAACCTGATTGATTATTAACTGGGAATCTCTGTAGACATTCAATTCAGTCACGCTCCACTATAGAGCCATTTTCAACTTGATCATCAGTGCTTCATACTCAGCTACATTATTTGTACAAGGAAAAAGAAACTTATAAGACTTTGGTATGGTATATCCTTGTGGTGTAACAAATAAGATGCCAACTCCTAAACCATGCTGTGCATAGCATCCATCAAAATATAGCCTCCAGGTTTGTGTAGATAATGTTAGGATGTGTGCATCTGGAAAATCTATTTTTATAGGATAATCATCCATTAATGGTGCCTCAACCAATTGATCAGCAATTACTTGCCCTTTAATGGCCTTCCTTTCCACATATTTGATATCAAATTCACTAAGCAACATGACCCACTTAGCCAACCTTCTGGTTAATGCAGTCTTGCTCAAAAGATACTTCAAAGGATCAATCTTTGCAATGAGCCAGATAGAATGAGACAACATGTAATGTCACCATTTTTGTGAAGCAAAGACCACTGTGAGACATGCGTGCTCAATCGGTGAATAATTGAGTTCATATCCAACAAGGGTATGACTGATATAATAAATAGCTTTCTCTTTTCCCTCTTGATCTTGTTGAGCCAACAGGGCACCAAGTGAGGCTTCTGTAGCTGAAATATAAAGCAAAAGTGGTTTTCCTAGAATTGGTGACATAAGAGTGGGAGGAGTGGCTAAGTATTGTTTGATCTTTGTAAAAGCTGCTTCACACTTATCATCCCATTTGAATAAGATGTTTTTATGTAACAGATTCTGAAAAGGATTACTTCTATTGGCCAATTGTGAGACAAATCTTCTGATTTACTGAAGATGCCCTTGTAGAGATCTCAACTAACTGATGTTTGTTGGTTAAGCCATTTCCATGATTTCCTTGACCTTTTCTAGATCTACCTCTATTTCCTTAGCTGAAACAATGTACCCTAATAGTTTGCCTGATGTAACCCCGAATGCACACTTCTTGGGATTTAATCTTATTTGATACTTTTCCATTCAGGTGAATATCCTATCCAACACTCTTAGATGACCTTCTCTATCCTTGGATTTGGCTAAAATATCATCAACATAATCTTCCATTATAGTATGTATCATGTCATGAAAGCTTGTTGTCATAGCTCTTTGATAAGTGGCACCAGCATTTTTAAGCCCAAAAGGAATCACATTCCAGTAATACATGCCCCAAGGACATGTAAAAGTAGTCTTCTCTTGATCCTCTAGTGCAATCTTAATCTGGTTATAACCGGAGAATCCATCCATTAAGGATAACATCTCATGCCTAGCTGTTAAATTGAATATAATATCAATATTTGACAGAGGAAAATCACCTTTAGGACAAGCTTTGTTAAGATCTAAAAAATATATGCAAATTCTAATGGACTTATCTAGTTTGGATACCGGTACAATATTAGAGATCCAATCAGCATAATCAATAGCTTGAATGAAACCCACATCCAGCAGCTTTTTCAATTCTTCTTTGACCATGAGTGCAATGTGAGGATGCATCTTCCTGAGCTTCTGCTTTACAGGCTTGACCCCAGGTGTAATAGATAAATGATGCATAATAAGATGTGGATCTAAACCAGGCATATCATCATAAGACCAAGAAAAATTGATCTGTCTCTTTTTGAAAAACTATGAAAAGGCATCTTTTTCTGTCTCTATTAAGGATGCAGCTAGCTTCAGAATGCGTGGTGACTCTTCTGTGCCAATGTTAAGAGGAAATGTTGGGTCAATAAGTATAGCAGACTGTTCTTGATACATATAGTTGGGGAGAGTGTCAATCCTTCCATGTTCAGGTGCCTCAAAGAGGTTTTCACCCTTAGATATGTCTTTTATTTTTCCTTTTTTAGGATCTAACACTGCCACAGAGTGGTTTTCACCATTAGATCGATTTATTATTTTCATATTTTTATGACTGAAAGGATTGGCACCCTCTCTGAAGTAAGCCATGTCATTGAGTTCTATAGGGAATCCCAATTTATGATCTCCTGATAGTAGATGATCTTTGATTCTGAGATAGTCAATAATAGCATCATCATTATGGAAAACATCAATTTCGGGGTAATTCGGGGAATCCCAAGTGATAAGTTCGGGATGGATAAGGGGTATTGGATCATTTGGTTTGGTCTCAAAGGATGAAATGGTATTGATAGAAAAGTTCTGAAAGTTTATGATTGTATCGGCAAGGTCTATTCCATACTCTCATCCGAATCGTCTATCTCAGGATAACTCTCACTTTCCTCACAAGAGTCAAGAGTAGTATTAGGTGGATCTAATCCAAGTAGTTCCATCCTTGAACTCATCTGTTCATTGCAATTGTTACCATCCGCATGGACATCATCAACTTCCATATCTTTAGTATAATTAGAGAATGAATCCCATTCATAATTATGAGAATCATCATCATCATCATTAGTATTTCTAAGTCGGTTAATGATGCCTTGTGTTATCTTTTGTTTTGCTGGATCTACATACATACCATTTTTCCAAAACACAGGAGCTGTAGGAGTTTTATAAAAGGGTTCAACCTTCTCTTTTCCTTTAGGTTCCTTTGGTCCTTCTCCCTTGTATCCTAACCCAGTGGTGTCTCTTTGATAATTCAAATTTTTCAAAATGGGTTTGATGACACCTTCTCTTTGTAATCCTACAAGTCCACTTCCTTGATATCCCATCTTTTCTAACAAAGTATATCCTGTGCCATATATATCCAGTGATATAGGTTCATGTTTTTCATTCTCTGGATCCTTATGATGAGGTAGCAAATAATAAGCATTTCACTCAGCAGCCTCTTTTGATATGGTGACCCCCACTCACAAATGTGCCATAAACAAGTGTAGAAGGGCCTTCAGATTATTGTTTAGTGATCAACTATTTTCCATATGATTTAGGAGATAAGGGTAACTCTGTGATACACAAAGTTTGGCCCAAAGTGTATTCTCCCATACTTTTTTCTTTTATATCTACCTTGATTTCATGGGATTTGGAAGTTGATGCTTCGTTACTGAAAGCAATGGGTGTTGGTGGAGTAGATGTAATCTGATTATAAGGCACCAAAGATTCAATTGTTGGTTTTATGGTGTTGCAATATTGGAAAGGATTTGGATCCTCTTTGATGGTCACCTCTTGACCATTATACAAAAACTTCAAGCATTGATGATATGTTGATGGCATAGCTCGCATGGAATGTTATATGCCAAATCCATGTCCAAAACTTGACAAAGCACGTCTTTAACCACAGGACCAACTCTGATAGGAATTACAACCGATCCCTTGGATGACCTTTCCTCCTCATCATAAGCTTTGATGGTGATTTTCTTTGTTGGATCAACAACATTTTCAGAAAATCCCAAGTCATGGACTAGATTTAGAGTGCATATATTCAAACCAGCTCCTCCATCTATTAGCACTCTTTTAATCTTATGGTTTTGTACAATGCCTTTTATATGGAGGGGAGCGTTGTGCAGTTGGTTGATGGGTAGATCATCATATTTAGTAAAGGACAGATAATCGGGGGTTGTCAAATGCCCCACCATAGCTTGGAATTGTTCTTGATATAGATTGGTTGGACCATTAGTTTCGATTAGAGCTTTCTCAAGAGTTTCTTTATGGGAAGGTGACAAACGTAAAATCTCTAATATGGATATCTGGGCCGGTGTTTTCTTTAGTTTCTCCAAAAGACTATATTGGTTGGAAACATTGGACGTAGACTTTGGCATGTAGATAGCCTTGGTTTGGGTGGTGTTTGGCTTAGATGGAACTCCTTGAAGAGTAACCTTGGACTGAGCTCGAGTTGTGACATTGGCTGGCTGGCTCTTGTCTTTGATGGAAATCACATTGACATGGGATTGACACTCAGAAATGTGATTTATGTAGTTGAAGGAGGTGGAATTGTAGTTTGCATGGTTATCACCTTTAGCATCAGATGAGTTCCCTTTCTCATGCTTGGGAAGTGGATCTTTGAAGGTAGTATGTGACTCGTTAGAGGTGTGTCCATCAACAGTGATTTCTTCACTGTCAATCAAATCTTTGATAGCATGCTTGAGTCATTGACAGTTATTGGTTTTATGACCTTTGCCTCGATGGAATTCATAGTAATCATTGTCATTCCACCAAGAAGGTTTCACCCGAGGTTCAAAATCTCTAGTCTCAGGAAGCGCAATGAGTTTCTTCGCGATTAACTTCCTCAGTGCTGATTCTAGAGATTCTCCCAAAGGAGTAAAATTTCTCCTTCATGACATGAAATCTGATTTTGAGGCACTATTATTGGTATTCTGAGTAGCACCTTTATTTCTTTGAGTAGGTGGTGCGGGATTGGTTTTGCTTGCAAGATTCAAGATGGGTTGTGCAGATTTAACATGACGATTATCAACAATCCCATCACTGACCATGTTCTTGTTCTTGTTCCAATATTTGGTTTTATCATTATTGTTTTTGTTGTTGTTGGAATTTGAACTTGATCCAGCATTATCTTTCAAGTAGAGCTTAATTTACCCCTTTTGAACCATGGCCTCTTCAATTTTCACACCATTCTCAATGAGCTTGTTGAAATTTGAAGGGCATTGTAACTGTAACCTATAGCTCATCTCCTGTGTTAGATTATGCACAAAGATATCCATTTTCTCTTGTTCCAGAATAGAGTGTGGATAATTGGAAAATAGCTGATGCCATCTTTGCAAAAAGGTGAGGAAAGGTTCTCCATTCTTTTGATGTGTGTTGCAAAGATCCAACATTGTGACTTCATATTTGATGTTATAGGAATAATGAGTCACAAATTTGTTGATAAGTTCATTGAAATATTGTATACCCGGGGCTAGCTTGGAGAACTATTCCATGGCTTGTCCTCCTAAACTACATGGGAATAGTCGCATAAGATAAGTATCATTGTGTGCGACTTCAATACATGCAGCACAAAACTCATGAATGTGGTCTTGTGGATCCGAATTCCCTTTATACTTATCAAATTTTGGTACCTCAAAATGATGAGGGAATGGGATCATAGTCAAATTCTTGTCAAAAGGATAGGGACATATATCCTCCAAAGAGTAGTTCTTGGTGGATGTTCCCATTTTCATTTCACGCATTTATTGTTGCAGCAATTGGAGTTGTTGCATGACAGGATCTAAAGATAAAGAAGGCTTTTGGGTATCGTTAGAAGTACTATGTTGTTTGTTCTCCTTCCCATGAGTATGGGTCTCTTGAGATCCGCTAGGTTTTTCTTGGGAACCATGAAGTTGTTCTTGATCATTTGTGGGTGGTGGTTCTACAAGTTCATTGACATCAAAACCACTAGGTAATTTTGCTCCTTGTTGAGCAAGCATGAGGAAGTACATTTCTTTGTCCATACCTAGGATTCTTTCCATGACACTATAAAACTTGGAATCTTGCATAGAATCTCTAATGTCTTGATCAGTGAGTTCATGTTTTGATGAAAAGAGTGGGGTTGCCTTGGACCAAGGGTTCTCTTCATTGGGTTTACCTCCTTCCATTGTATCTACGAATTCTGAATCAATGGGTTGTTTAAGTTTCTACGAACGAGTTTGAACCATAAACAATGAAAGATAAAAATAGAGGAAGATGTGAAGATAGACAAGATAGGATGAAATAGATGCAAAAGTGTTTGAGCTAGATAAGGTAAATGGATAATCTAAGTCGATAGGAGATATAGAGCTCACTATGATATGACAAAGAAAAATCCAAAAAAGAGAGTGACCTAAACAAGTTTTGATAAAGGATGATAGATCTTGATATGATGAAAACTCACGAAGGTCACAATCTAAAAATCAATGTAGTATCTCAACACTTGGGTGTAGATTTGGAAGATTTAGGAATGTTTTTAGAAAAAGGATTGGATGAAAGAAAGAAGATGAGAAATGGTCAAACTGAAGATTAGAAAGTCTACAAGGTCGAATGTTTTTCTAGAATCACACTAAAGACAGAAATGGGTACCTAGAAAGGTAAGTTGGAAATCTTGAAAACCTGTGGAATTGCTCGCTGTGATGAATGTGCAGGAACAAATGTGCAAGATTAATGCACAAATGCGCAGGATATGTTTTTCTTGATTTTTTTGATAGTTTTCGCTTGGAAATTTTGGATTTTTCTCTATTTTTTTGTTGTTGTTGTTTTGTGTCAGATGATTTTGGAAAATTTGAAATGCATACACACACATGAAAGACATAAATGATCTAATCTAAACCAGTACAAATGCACAGATATGCTTACAAATCTTAAGGCTGGCAAGGACAATATTTACCGAATCCCCACTTGGATAATAAAATCTAGCCACACAATTCAAAGAGAACAACCTAGGAACTTGGAGGCACGGGCTCCTCCTTACAGTGCACTCACATCTCAGGCACACCAAGTTCCAAATTCAATGGGTCATTACTTCCCAAAGAATTGCTATCTCTACTATGAACCGTGAGTAATGTGGGGTGTCTTCACAGGTTGGGCTACCCGTTGCACCAGTAAATAGA